>JAOPJM010000001.1:13526528-13538305 GCA_027124095.1 Muusoctopus leioderma
GCACGGAGATTGATAAAATATATAATAACAATATACTGAGGTTGACTCAACTAATTATACAGAAACTGGCCTTGTATTTAATCAAAAGAAATCTAGGTTACAGTGGAAACTTGTACTTATACTTATTCTAAGTAAACAATAGATGATTGTAATGTTATTATCTTTTATATAACAAATCAAATAATGGTGTTTTTCTGTATCTTACTTGATTGACTAAAACATTCGATATTACTTTCTTGTATATTTTTGACAAGAGATTTGATTTGAAATTGTGTTTTGAAATAGAAAATGTTTTATTTTGAATAAAATAGAAATGTTTTATTTTGTTACTTTGCCAATTAATAAAAAAAAAACACATTGATATTTTTTTACTTTGTTATTTATTTGGTTAGTGTTATCATCAGAATATTTCATCACACTCCTATGACCCATTCATTGATCTCTACTGCATCTCATGCTGTAGAGATCTTATGTACAGATCACAAGGGTGTCATGATAATAATTATAACACATAAATCTCATACTTTAGAGATCATGGAACAGGTCACAGAGATGAAGCAGATATGGATAAAAAAATGTCGAAATCTCTAAAGACAAAAATAGAAAAAAATAAACAGAGAAAGAAAAATACCTCCATTACCTTTGGTTATAATTTGTTGGGAGAAAGTGTGAGCTTTTCTTTAAATGATATAACGATATTGATTAGTAATTGTTAGCATGGAACCTTATTGTTGAGAAAGTTCAAGGACTGTTGAGCTAACGCACACACCAGATGATAATGGCAAAGTGTTTGTAACAATGGCATCAACACTTATAACATATTGGTACAATACTTGTGCAATATGGTTGATAAGAAATTTCTAAATTGATAACAGGAATAGCAATCAATATATTTTGAGACCTCTTCAGATATAAAGACAGCTGTTGCTGGATTTTTTTCTATGGTAAATGCTATGCAAGATTTCAGACATTGCATGAAACAACAACAAAGAAATACTGTAAAAGATTAAATAACAAACATAAGCAATCATATATTTAATAAAGATAATTTTTCTCTTTAATGGATATTTTTTGGGTTTAATTGAGTGTTGAAATTAAGATTTCTTTTGGATTTTCAGCTCACTTTAAGATAATATGTGCTTAACCATTTTATCCTTTGCCTCTATTTTTTTACTTAATTATATGTGATACAAGGATTACAGCTCATTAGTTGAACATCTGGTAAGCAATCCAAAGATTGTTGATCTAAATGTCACAGACCTGTTCTATACACTAAACATCTATAGGCAGAAATAAAACTGCTGTAATACTAACAAAGTAGAATATGTAGTGAATAACAAACTGTACTGATGCCCAACAAAAATGTTTACCTTACCTTAAGCAAATGTTTGCATGCTGCTGGTACAGTAAATTCAAAAGTAACATAAAGTAAAAGAATAGAAATAAAATATAAAACTTTCTTTACTAAAATTCTGAAAATATTAGATATACATGGATATGGATACAGATGCGTGCACACATACATACACCTAACTACAATGTATATTACCTGTATATATATGTATGAATCTACATACTTACAAACCACACAGTTTCAGACCTGGTCCCACTGTGTAGAACTTTGGGTAAGTGCCTTCCACTATAGCCTCAAGCTGACCAATGCCTTGTGAGTGAAATTGGTTGACAGAAACTATATAGAAACCCATCGTATATGTATATGTATATGTGTATTTGTGTGTGTGCGTATTTGTTACCGCTTGTCTTCATGTTGACATCGCTTACACAATGGGTGTCGTTTGTTTATCTCCCACATAAACAATTGATCCTGCAGCTTAGTGGTTCAACAGGTGAAGCTCTGTGGAATAAGTCCCTTACTTAAAAAATAAGTAAGGGTTGGCATCAGGAAAGGCATCCAGCTGGAGAATACTATGTCAAAAAGTCTTTGTCCAACCCATGCCAGCATGGGAAAGCAGACATAGAAATAATGATGATTATGATGATAATGATGATGATGATAATGATGATGCTGATAATGATATATATATATATACACACACACACACACACACACACACACACACACACACACACACACACGCATGCACGCATGCACGCACACACACATATATTGCAGTCAGTATGGAAAGATGGAACCGCGATACAGGACTGGTACTTGGCATATTGTAGGTGCCTAAGGAGGAGAGAACATCATCAGTTGACCAGTTCCATCTATATCCCACCTCAATGTAGAGGGTAAGATGTTTTATGGAGCACTGGCAAGAAAGATGTCAAGATTCCTAGCACTGAATTAACACATAGACACATAGTTCAGAAAGCTGATGTCCCAGGATTCCCAGGCTGCCTTGACCATACCTAGATGATTTAGAGCTCCATTCAGCATGCTAACAAGGGAAGAAAGAGCCCTCAGGTCATCTGGCTTTACCTGGCGAATGCATATCGATCTGTTCCCCATGTGCTGATATGCAAGTTATTGGATTTTTTTGCATTCCTGTATGTGTGAAGAAACTTCAAATCTGGTACCTAGTCTCAGTATTCCTGTGATTTAATACCCCCAAAATATAAGACCAACTGGCAAGAACTGGAAATAGGCATTAAGATGGGGGTGTACCATTTCACCACTCTTTTCCATGAAAGCTATGGAATTGGTATTGAGAGGTGCAAGAAGCTACTCTGAAGGAATGAAGATTGAAAAACACCTTGTACCTTGACTGCTATAAGCTTTTATGATGATACCAGCATCATAGTGGAAACAAGGATAGAAGCAATAACTCTCCTATCATGGTTAGATGAGCTAAAAACTTCTACTCCAAAAAACGTTCCTGCAAATATCTCAGCATATCTAGGCCTTCTTTTCTAGGTAATATACTGAAATATGTATTTCACCATTTTTAGCCATCAAAGAACTTTTATTGATTCAGTAGCTTTTTAAAAATTATTATTGAAGTGACATTCCTAATCTGAAGTGTGACATTAACTGATGACCAGACACAATTATTAAACGATATCACATGAATGACTACCAGGCCCATGTTTTCGTTTTATTTGTCTTCTGTTATATATATGTGTGTGTGTGTGTGTGTGTGTGTGTGTGTGTGTGTGTGCGTGTGCATGTGTGTGTGTGTGTGTGTGTGTGTTTCTAATGATTTAATCAAGTCTTTGTAATGGTTCTGGTATAATTTGCTGGAAAAGTTCACACCTCCCATTGGAGAAGAATGTAAACTAAAGATGCTATTATTATCAACTGGATACCAAAGTAAATATGAACTAAAAGGTCACCAGTTCATATTCTGTAACAAGTATTGCACGAGATGTTTTACTTAGCTCTCAATGGCAAAATGTGTTTTTACTTATAAGCTTCAAAGAGATTTTAGGGCTAGTTCTTAGATCTGGTTTTTATGGCATTAAACATATGAGAAATAAAACTTTCACGAGATAGGATGCCAGTATAACAGAGTTAATATTTCCAAATGATCTAGTACATCATCATCATCATTTTACGTCTACCTTTCCATGCTGGCATGGGTTGGATGGGTCATTATGAATCGAGTCAGTTCTTATTCAGAGTTACTACTCTTCTAGATGAGTCAGGGACCATGTCTCACTCATATGTTCCATTTTTGACATGTTTTCTATGACTGGATGCCCTTCCTATCACCAACTACTTTACAGAGGGTACTGGGTACAGTTTATCATGGCACCAGCACTAAAGAGGTTGTCTTGTCCTCAACAAGACAAAAGAGACCTCTGTAGTTCACGTTGTCTCCGTTTGTTAACCATCTACTTTATAAAGTGTACTGGGTGTAGAAAACTATTCCAGAAAACTCAGTGAACTGAAGCAATGTGGAGGAAATAAGATACTAAAGTACGTATGATTTAGTGGATTTCATATAAATAGGATTACCTTATTAACAATGTATAAATACTTCTAACTAATTTAGAGAAAAGATTAGCCAGTGAAAAAATATATATATATATATATATATATATCAGCATCATCATTTTATGTCTGTATTTTTTTTTCCATGCCAGCATAGACTTGACAGGTCTGCTGCAGTCCTTCATTATCTGGCTCACACTATAAGAAAACCACCAATCTCTGTTACTGTGCATGACTTTTTTTTGTATGGGTTTTACAGCTGGATGTCTTTCCTAAAGTCAACCACTTTACAGCATGGACTATTGGTCTATTTTATTGTGCCACCAGCACAAAAAGGACAGTCTGCCAAGACAATAGTGTCCTCCTCTAACCTGAATTTGGAGCTACTATTCTCCTAGATGGGTTACCTTCGCTGTGGCCTGCTGAGTCCATGCCTCCTCTATTTCTTCTTCCTTTTTTGGGAGGGGCATGGGTTTATGGATTGATTCCCTTCCTATTGTTAACCACTTTACAACATAGACTAGGTACATTCTATAGTGCCACTGGCACTAGAGAGGTTGTCTGTCAGAACTAAAGTGTCCCATCTATCTACACTGTGTCAGTTTTTATTCAGAGTTACAGCTCTTCTATATGAATTGTATTTGCTGTGGCTTGAATAGTAAATGTTTCCTCCATATGATTAGAGCAGAGCCATTTCATATATTGTTGGGTTTGTTTGGAGTACCCAACTTTACAGTGTGAGTCTGAGGCAGCTGGGAATGAGGATGTCTCCATGACATAGGTGGAGGAGGCATTTAACCTCCAAGTGGACTTATTGTAACAGACTAATGGTGGATGGGCCATTGGTTGTCAAGATTAATGGAGGAGTATACAGGCCAGAAACAGTTGACATTGCAGACTGCCACACTTAAAAGAATCGTAATTTCTAACATATGCATATAATTTCAAATATATATTTTTAGTGTACATGCATGCCTTTGCTATTCAGGAACAGGAGATAGCTACAAAAACCTGATCGATAAGAGAGATAAGTATGCCTCCAAACCTCTACAGTGGGATAGAAAATGTCAACTGTGCCATACCAGCATGGAAGATATCATTCACATCATCAGTAACTGCCCAAAAATGTCCACAAGATATTGCCAAAACTATTTACAATATTATCCACAGGAATGATTGTCCTAACAGTCACACCAAAGGTACACCAGAACCAGAATGTATCCACACCTTTAAATATAAGGACAACTGGTGGAACATTCCAATAAAAACAGTAGCTTGGTGCAAACACAGCAGACCTGATATTGTTCTATAGGCCAGGGAACAAAAGTCATGCCCTGTTGGTAGAGGTCAGCTATCCAGTGGATGTGAATGTCTCATTTAAAATTATGAAAAAAGAGAACATCTATGGTGAACTAATGAAGAACTTACAACTCTTGTATCCAGGCTGTAGATTTTCATTTGTACCAATTACCATAGGTGCACCAGGCTATGTAACAACATATTTGCATAAAAGCCTCAAAATGCTGGAGTTTTCCAAGAAAGAACAAAGTAAACTGACCTGCATCCTCCAAATCCAATCCATTAGTGGTACAGTGAAGATTTGTAAAACATTTCAAAGATTCTCCGTTTAAGTTTCCTGGAATGAACACATGTACACAATCATGTGTGCATATGGCACACACACACACACACACACACACACACACACACACACACACACACACACACACACACACACACACACACACACACAAAGAGTAATCAAACACACACACACACTTGTGTACTAAAGAGATATACACACCCATTACATGACTGCAAGTATATCCATACATGCACCTATATATATGCACACATTAACTCACTCACATATTCACGAATCCCAGAAACTGTCTTGACTCAAACGAAAAAGCCTTGTCACTTTTTTACTGACTGGCTTGAATTCTGGGACGAACTTAAATAAATCTCAAAGAAATTATATATAGATGATGGCTGTCAACACACTATTGAGTACAACTACATTTTGTGCTCCCTTGCTCTTTCCTCTTAAGATGTAGTATCACACTGTCATGGGTCTTTACGATGATGAAGACATACACTAGTATGGCCAAACCAAGACTCCACCACTCAGACACCGAAGGCACTTCAACAGATGACACAGCTGCATGGGTGACTGGAGAATCATGACTGCTCCTGCCTATACTACACATTCCATGTATCCTTATGAGTGAGCATACTACGGAAGTGGTGATATTTCGTTGTCATGAGTGATACCCCAATTGCCACAACAAAAGGTCTACCATCTATTTGTGGGTCCAAGTAGTCTGAGTTCTGACTACTGAGGGAAAAAAAGAATAAAGTGTAAAAAAAAATTCCCGCACATCAAATTTTATTGTGACAATTGCTTGTGCAACATGAGCGCCACCCTCTGAATGTTTGAAGCCTAACAATAAGCAAAAAAAAAGCAAGATCGTCAGAGACTACAAACACTGCAGGTTTCAAGTAAAAGTATCCTTCTCCCTTATGTGCATTTTACTTACACATGCAAATACACACATTATTGGATGACCGTTAACTCTACCGAGTTTATCCACCCTTTGACAGGTTTTGTTTTTCATCCCGCAGGATGTCTAAAAAAAAAAAACCCCTCCTCCTCACTAAGCAGGCTCGGTGGGGTAGCCAGTTTAGTCGCCGACAGCCCGTCCATGCAACAGGTTGTACTGGGTTACATGTTACCAGTAGTGCTCATGACCGACCTAACATACATACATACATACATACATACATACACACACATAGTACATTTTTCCATACTGGCATAGGTCAGCATATTGAAACTTGTCTTGAGTTTATGTCATCTTATCACTGCGAACTAAGAGGTTGAGGTCTGACCTTACCATGTTTTATCATGCCTTTCTCAGTTTTCCTTTTTATGATCACCCACCAAAAGCAGTACATGGCTCTTTATCTCCCATCACCCATCTTCCATTTTTCTGACATGTCCATACTAGTGTAGTTGTCTCACTTGCACACTTAAATTAATGCTTTAAATGCCCAGCTTATCTCTCAGTTTATTTAAGCTCTGTGTTTCAAGCAGATTATCATTATACATCAATTACACATCAATTGGATAATTGTGTTAACCTCATTTCTCCACAGATCTTGTACACTCAATGGTCATTTTCACTACTATTTTCAATAACATTTTCAACATCATATTCATTACACATGATTCATACAATCTGTCTTTCACATGGAAAGAGAAAACCTTTGTTGCCAACAGAGGCAACAGCTTCCTGAACTCTACCCTTTCTTTACAATGATTTTGCTGCAACTACCCCCAGTACTAATTAGATCACCTCTAGTGAGACATCTGATCAGTTCACAGATTTCATTTCATGAATACCTCTACTGCTAACTACCACTGTACATCTAGAACATCTGATTTCTGATTTTCAGCTTGCAAGATTTCCTATTTCTCTGTCAGTCTGCACCTTTTGTTTATCCATTGATTTCACTGAATACACAGTATCGAGTTCCTACATACTCCCTTTCTGCTTATCAAACAAGGCCACTTCCTATATAACACTGGGATTCTATGCTCTCACTTACTAATTAGCATTTTGGACTTTGCAATGTTCACCTTTAAGCCTTTAAACTATGGAACACTGACTGCAGTTCTTCAAAGATTCTGCTTTGAAGACTAAATTATATTTCAGAAGGAACCCTTTTTTCTTCTTTTTTTTTTTCTTAAGATGAAACTGTAACGCTGTGCCAGGTTAACAAGTTTAATGTTGATTTCTTTTCCAAAATTCTAAATAAGATTTCCAACACCAATTTGCCAACTGTATTTCCCTTTCAATACTTTTTTTTTGCACCAATCCTGAATAATTATTTCCTCCTTCAGTTAATCTATCAGATGATAAAGTAAACTATTTGATCAAAGATAGCCATCAGTTGGTGATATATCTTATTTATTGACTTCTAGATGAGGTCAGTGGGATCAAACTTTTCTTCTGGTCACTCACAAAGAAGTTAAATTCAGCTCTGCCAGATAATAAACACTTGGTAATTTTATAATGTTGCCACTACTTACAGGGGTGAGTTGTTCCTACCTTGTGTTACCCAGGAGTCCAGTGTTAATTTTTTTAGGTACCAGAGCTGAGAAAATGTTTGCCATTTCCTATATCCTCTCTCTCTCTCTCTCTCATATATATATATATCAGACCCAACTAGCACTGATAGTTGAGACATTAGTGAGATTATAGCCTATCACAACATTTCAGTGTATAGGTGGCACAATAAAACATATAATACATTATCTAATAATATGACGAAATATTGTATGACTGCACAGTGCAACTTGCACTCACTAATTATCATAAAATGAAATTATCAAGCAAGTAAAGAAAACAATGGTAATCATGTATTTTACTAATTTAAAAGTAATTACCTACTTTCCAAATGCCATCAATGAGAAGTGTAATAATAATTTCACAAAGAGTTAGGTGTAATTTGTGTTTGGGGATCTGAAACAACTCTTGTCCTGGTGTCATCTGCTGATCTGTGGTACCGCAAATATGAAGTGACACTCAGCTCAGGATTCCACTGAACTTGAAGAGATCCATGTAGTTTAACAAACATAAGTGCTGATACATGAGTTATAAGAATTCTTGAGCATGTTGTTGTTATTATCAAGTTAATGTAACTGAAACCACTCTCACACTCAGCAGTACTAATAGGAATAAGTTATGAACAGCTCAGTAATGGGTGTAAATCTTAAGGGATGCTGCAGCATCCATGACCCTCCACATAATCTCTGAAGGCATTTATTATAGAGGAAGAAAAAAGTTTAAATCTCTTACAGAGAGAAGATATTGCAGCTTCTCCATAATTAGGCAGTATTTCAGCAGGCCAGTAGCCTTTATCAAGGTTACACATTTCATTTAGCAAGGATTTATGCATCCTTTGAGTTTCAGAAGGATGTTGTAAATATGCAGTGCTGTAAATTGTTTATAAGACTAGCAAGAAACTGTAGATGATTAATGGGGATAATTTTGTTGTGGCTTGTTACGGTAATTTTTCTAAACGTTTCTCTTTACAACTGCCTCTTGAGCTTCTAGAGTTTTTGTACTAGGTTGCTCTTTCAATTCATGCAGTGATCTTATACTCTGTTGGATAAATTTGTTTGCATAAACAATCATAGTAGTGAATTTCTATAAACACTCTAATAGCAAACCAAGTTCATACAGTTTGTCATATGTTAAGGTTAAGTCTAATAGAAACTGTTCTGAAGAGAGTCTTTTCAACAGACCATCATAAGTTTTTCTGTCACTCCCAGATCTTGTTTCATTCTTCATTGCTTTTTCATAATTTTGCTACACTGCTGAAAATGTCTGTGTACCAAGTACACAAGTTACCTACCCACCTGGTGGCCAGAACATGGCCTATTTTGAAAATTTGGTGTTGTAGTTGAGTGGCACATTGAGACAGTTCATTTTGATTTAGAGGTGATCTACTGTAAACAGAGTACAACTTACCTATAAATGATTGAAAATGATTAATTCCATGAACTTCTCTCACTGAATCACTTGCTGCAAGTTCTAATCTGTGATTAAGACAGTGCCAAATTATCACATCAGGGAAATGTTCTTTGATAATTGTTGCAACACCAGATTTGACACCAAGCATCATGCTCACCCCATCACTAGCAAATGCAACAAAGTTCTGTTTCAAGTAAGCATTGTCAAACCCATGGTTGATGAGACAGTTTAATAGCTGCTTAGTAATAGTTGTAGCTTTCTGATAAGGCAGTTCAATTAGGTTTAAAAACATAAAATGGTGGTCACCTTCCTTATCACTTTCACATTTCAAATAAACTATCATGGCAGCCATAATGCTTAGGCTTGTTGATTCATATTCATCAATGAGAACAGAAATTTTGCCATTTATCTGTTTGATATGCTGGCAAATTTTCATGTTCATATAAATGGTTATGTGATTAATTATCTCTGTGGCACTAGTGCAAGAATGTAGTTCAATTTCAATGTCAATACCATTTTATTCTGAACTAAATAATATGCAGAACAAAAAATTGAACAACTTGCCTATAGATGCAAAGCAGTCATGGTGTCCCATTATTTTCCACAAGCAACTTCACTAGCTCTATTTTCATTACTTGGAGCAGAAATATAGGCTTTTGATAGTTTGTGATCAACAATTGTTTTCTTCTGAGAAACCTGCAGTGTTTAATTTGATTGGTTCATAACAGGATACTTGGTACATCTTCCATTCATTTGACAGCCTGGAACCCTTGGGTGTAAAGTATGAGCAAACATAAGCAATCTGAAATTTTTCACTTCTTGAAGTGAAAAGTTTCAAATTGCTAATGTTTTCATATACTTTATACTGAAATTTATCATCCTTGAAGTCTAACCAGGGATAAGTTTCCTTCTTTTTCTTCTACATTTCTTCAGTCCAAACACCTGAACAGAGAGACAAACCTGACTTTGAAGCACCATTACTTTCAAAGCTGCATTTAGACCTGGTTAGAAAATTTGAACTAGAAGCAGGCAAACACAGCTTTTATCACTTTTCCTGTTGTCTGTCTCTTGTACGTTATTCTTGTTACACCCCTCAGCTCATTCACAAAAAAAAGAAAAAAACCCAATAATGTTTGCTTAGAAGTCATAGGGTTGTTAGTGAGAAAAATTTACTTTTGTATTAGCAAGTAATCCACAGACCACTGTCCACCACAGATGTAGTTTTATTAAATGCAACTGAGTTAGAGCAGACAGCAGAGCCTGCAGTAGAGATACACTGAAAAAAAAAGTGGAAAAAAATTTCTCCATATGATGTATCATCCTTGCTATCAGTGTCTATAATAATCTCTTGCATAACTTGCTCCACTGACAAACCTTTATTTCTTGTAAATTTTGACATTTTCTTCTTGTTACTATCGATAACAGGAGATTTTTAAAGTATACTCAAAAGCAGAAGCATTGAGAATAAAAATGTTATAAATAGGTTTGGAAAATATGAAAATAGTGGATTAAAACAAATGTAGACAATCTGTGAGAATTCTTATTGCTTGGCATTTGCCAATATGCAAGTAAACCCATAAGTTTTAAATATATAAAAAGTTAAAGAAGCTTCAATATTTACATAAATTATTTTTGTATCTATACAAATTTTTAAAAAATAAACTGGATGCTTCTTTGTTTCCAGGGCGCTATGGAAGTAAAAGTGTTTTCATTGTCAAAAGTGAAGGTGAAAGTGTTTTCCTTCACAAAAAAAAAGTGAAAGGGTTTTCCTAGAAAATGAAATTATTAAAAAATGAAAGTATTCAATAATGATAGTAAAGTAAATAGTGGACAGTAGTGTGCTGGCTAGATACCATAAAGCATCCAGTGTTTCATTCTCATTATTTAAGTTGGATCCACCAAATATTTTGTGATTATATTCATAATTAACGAGAGTAAAGCATGGCTATTAAGTACCCAAGTGTATCAAATGTTAATATAAAAGAGTTTAAAGTGATCAACAGCAAATACATGAGATACAATTACTTTTCGTCAAAATTATGATGTTCTTCATCGCATTCAACTTTGTCTTGGTTGTGGTGAGGATATGAAGCTCAATGAAGACCCACATCATACAGATGGATACCTATGGAGGTTTAGCGATACGATATTGGCTGGTATGGAGAGAGCCACACCAGCCAATAAGATGAGTTTGGTCGTGGGGCCTGAGAGGTTGCTAGGTCTCTCAGACCCCGTGGATGTAAATAGTAGAGAGATATGCTACTGTCCCCAGAAAGTAGGGGAAGCGTCGGTGACAGCTGTCATCTCACACCACAGCTAGCAGCTGCTGAGCTGGT
>JAOPJM010000001.1:13545829-13556048 GCA_027124095.1 Muusoctopus leioderma
TATATAAACGCACAAAGAAAACAAAAGTTATTCAAAGCTACTTTGTCTCTATTTTCTTATAAAGTGCAGAAGATGAGGGTGGGCTTGGTAAAATCCCTTCTCTTAAACTATGTAGTATGAAGTTTAATGTTAAAAGTTTTATGTTACTTAATATATGACATGTCAAAATAATCTGCTCTCGAACTAAATATTTGAGTAGATAGCGGGTTATATAGCTTTATTATATGGCTTTTATTTTTGTGGCATTTATTAAGCTGTTGAAATATAATTTCTAAACAAAAAGTATACGACAGATTCTAAATTAATCTTAAAGTAAATTGTTTGAAACAATTAAAATAGGTCCAATCAATTGTCTTGATCGGCTTTAACCTTTACTAAGTTATATTTCAATAAATACTAGCTATCAAAATATAAATAAAAAGAAGATAAAACAAATCCATAAAATCTGTGTACTCTTCCCATTTTTGTCGATGTGTTTGTTCAGTCATATGCAAACACATGCAGAACTTCTAATTTTAATAATAATATGTGAAGCAATATTGTAAAATAATATTCTAATTGCGTAATATTTTAATAGCAGCAGCATTAGCATCGATATATTACTTTTTGATTTCAGATTTTACAAAGCTATAAAATATTTATGGATATGTCTATATATGTCAGTCATACGAAAATCGTAATGATGATGATAATGGTTTTGAGATGTGATATAGCCTCTATATTCCACTGATGACTCTTGAGGTAGTCAGTACCCTACTTCTAATACCATCAATTCAGTTTCTATAATTGCGCGCGCGCGCACACACACACACACACACAGGTTTTTAATTTAATTCTTCAGATATCTTTCAATCTCACCCTCAAGAATATATCGAACAATTTTTTTTCCTCTGTTTTTGTTTCTCATTTCTAGTGGGTACCATAAAGAAATGTAGATATACCTAAAAATAGATAATTTAATTATAATAAGTAATCATTTTCAGGATTTTGTAGACACAAAGCCTGCTTCATCTCTAATGTTTACGCCTTATCTACTGTAATAAAAACATGAATTTTTATCGCTTGATATCATTTCTGATTCAGTAGGCTATCGGGCACTTCAGTTGCTTACCCCTTTCTAAGTATTTTTAAGTGATGGTAGGGTTGGGCTAAATGTATACCTCCAGCTGTTTACCTAAGTGTATACCTCCATCACATTTGGGCTCAAGTTAGTTTGCAGGATTTCTGTCACTTTTAATTTGACCGTTTGGAAGTAAGAAAGTTTACAGCATGTTGTTCCCCACTTATAACTATCTAAAACCTAGTCTTGTTGAAGTCAAATTGAAGGGGATTCTGATACTTGTTATCTGAGTTAAGTTTGTTTCACACGGACATTACACAATCTTATTTTTACCTCTGCTAATTAGTGATCTTGTGATTAAGTAAGAAAATATTATGCTATAAAGTAGAAGTAAGATTAGCAAGGCAAGTCTGAGATTCAACTACCAGTTGAATCACTTACATTGCTAATGTTCTTGAGAAAGTTTGAACATCACGATTGTTTTCTCTCTATCCTAAAGTCAAGCATTTCATTCTTCACCAATTTCAGGTTTTGTGCTTACATTTGAAACAGGTGGGCAGAAACTGGGATCAGATGATGTCTAGGATGGTGAATATTAGCTAATATATGTTGAAAATAAGTTTCCCCTTAAATGTAAAGCTGAAGTGTTAAATGTTTTCAATACTTGCAGTGGTATACACTGCATGGCTGTGATACATTCTCAGACTGGAACAGTTTCTCTTCTGCTATTTTGTGGAAGGACCAGGTTTCTTGGGTGAGGAAGTCTCAGCATCTGTCACATAAAGATGTTGACATACCTGGCTGCTGGTTACAGGCATGTATTAATGCTGCAACATCTACACTCTTTAGCAACAAGAAGGCACGATTGTCTTTTGTTAAGTATGCTTTCAGGTCGTTCATCACTCAAATTAAAATGCAATATTGATTAAAGAGTAGGCAAAGGGCGGGCATCTGGAATGCTGTTAGTTACTCACAGCTCTCCACTGCCTTGGCAATATACATGATCAGTGGATCATTAGCTACTGCATGAATGATGATGGCTTGTATGATTTTTTTTTTCTTTTATGGCTTAGTCAAGAGGAAGGGGCTGGCCCATGACCCTCCAGGACTGGTAAGATCGATATGATTTATGTACAGCTTGAACATGTGTAAGTCAGCGTCTGCAGGAATAATGTGAGCAGGAGGGAATTCCAGAAGGTTGATGCTCTGTGGAGGAAGGATTGGATCGGAGTTAGTGTGCAGTCGGATGGATGACACACAGTAGGCGTGACAAGGGGAAGAGAGGTGGGTTGGACTGGATGGGTGTGGTATGTAACTCTAGTTCAGGAGAGCAAATGCCCTGAATGTTTATGAAGATGTAGTGTACAGCTTTTCCATGGGACTTTCAGGTCAAAACGTATGGACAATTTTCAAAAACCCTCAGCCTTGTTAGTTCCATCATGGGGCATTGCCAGTTTGGGATGATAAGCTATACAAGCTGGGCATGTATGAGATGTGTACAAAATGCTGAAACAAACCTCCACATACTGTTGTCACATATAGGACATATATACTGTAAACTGAGTCTGGTGTTAGAACTGCTCTGCTGACTTCCTTTGGTAACGACACTCGGGCACTCTTTCTCAGTCTAGTGACTGGCAAAATAAATAATATGATGTAGAAGATTGAAAGGGCTGGGGTCTTATCGTTTCCTTTTCAACACAAATTTAATTTAGTTTATCTTGAAGGTAGAGACAGAGAGAGGCCCTGTTATTGAGGAAATTTTATGTGTAAGAGGATAAGTGTGGATATTTCAGCCCCCTGGTTTTAACTTCAGGTTGGAGTAGGAAGAAGGAAAAAATTGGTCAGAGTTTTGGAATGGCCAAATCTTTTATGAGTGTTAAAAATATTATTAGCTCTGCCTCATAAATTTGGGTTTTGAATTTATATATTAATATACAAAGTATTTTATTAAATATTATAATTCTTGCCTAAGGTTGTGAAAATCATTGATCATAAAATTAACAAAATGACTGAATGATGAACATGTGAAGCTATTATCTTGATAATGATTTTTTTTCACATGACACAAGGCCACAGATTTGTAGGTTAATGATATAGTTGACTGAATTAACTCCACTACATCTTGGTACTCATTTTTATCAAACTTAGGATTTAAATTCATAATGTAGAGACAAATTTAAATGTACTAAGATGTATAATTCCACACTACCGTTTATGCAACCCTGCTTTCCTAATAATAATATTCATAATATAATAATAATAATAATAATAATGATATCTCATATTGACAGAAGGCCATACATTTCTAAGGTAGGAGTATAGGCAATTGAATCAACCCTAGTACTCAACTGGTGTGCATTTTATTGACCCCTAGCTGGATGAAAGGAAAAGTTGACACCGGCAGGATTTGAACTCAGAACATAAAAGGGTGTAACTAAATGCCGTAAGACATTTTGTCTGTTGCTCAACCGCTCTTACTATCATAATAATATGTATATTTTTGTCTCTAGAGACTGGTTGTTGATATTCAGCAAGAAAAAAAATAAAAAAGAAAAAGAACACGCACACACACTCATGTTTTCATTTACATAATTTTTACCTTAATTTTATTTTCTGTTTTGTAATAATAATATTGATTTCTAACACAGGCATAAGGCTACAAATATTATTGTGGGGAGGGAACAGTTGACTAAATCAAGCTCAGTGTTGTCTACCACTCTTGTTTCCATCATCCACTACCCCTTTTTTTTGTGATGTAATAATAATAAACTTTAAATCAAATTAACATTTTGTTCCATGTGGCTTAAAAGTATGAAGAATGGGCAGGAATGTGTATATTTATAAATGAAAAAAAAAAAAAAAAATATATATATACTATTATTTCTGCACCCACCTTTTTATTTATTTATTTTAAACACTTTTCAACACAAATTAATAATGCTTGAAAGATGGAAGATGGTTGTGTTTGAGTGAGATTAACTTATCATATACTAATTATGTGATCCAGCCTACCCTTTTCATCAACCGATGAGTAACCTCAGTTTTACTGGCGTCATTCCTCATTATATAAGCATAGCTTGTTTTAACTATATTCTGTTACTGACATATAGAATTAGAACTTTTCAGCTATATTGAAATCTTTGCTGTGTCATTTGCAAATTTTATTTATTTATTTATTATGTTTTTTTAACATGGTTAAAGTTTTGAAATTTTGTAAATATCATACTTTTTTTTTTAAATTCAAGAACTATGTTCTTTGATAAAATTATGAAATATCTACTCACCGTTCAACAGAATGATAGAAGTTAGTTATTTTATTAATCCCCCCAAATTCTTGATCATTTTCAAACTTAATTGAAATACATAGGCAGCCGATTTCAATAGAGAGAGGGTAACAAACGGGTTAAATTCTATTTGTTTTAAAGCTTAATCAGTGAGGTTTCATGTAGAAATATGATGTATTGACATGATATTTTTATGAAGATCTTGAATAAAAATTACTAAAGGTCATTAAATCTTTTCATGATTATCGCCACAAGTATAATTTGTGTTCTTTTTAAGCTCATATTTCCTTGGTTGGCTTCTCTTCATTAGACATTATCTCTTACCATTTTCTCTGTGAGGCTTAATTTTGTAAGTTCTGATCTAATTACCTCACTCCAAGTTGTAATTCTAGAATAACTGAATAATCTATGTAATATGCACATAACTATATATGCACATGCTTGAGTACACGCACGCATGCACATACACACACACACACACAGATAACAAATATGTCTTGTTGTTATATTTCTGGTATCCCAGTGACTTGAACAAAGATCCTTAAATTTGCAGTTTTCTTTTGTTGACGATCGTCTAACACCAGACATGCTGGAGTCAACAGACATGCCTACATCACCTTTCAGACCAATCAACTGGCACAACAGCCAGTTCATCCACTCAGATGCACTGGCATCAACGAACATGCATACATCATTGCCTTTCCGACCAAACAACTAGTGTGCCTACTTCGTCAACAGATGTGCTTATATAATAACTCTGACCAATCAGTAACTCAGACCAATAAGTAACTCAGTCCAATGCTATATTAATGAGCATTGCTATCAAGAAATGGTATAGTAGGGGAGTTTATCAATTGGAATTATTGGTGGTGGTTGACGAGGGTGCAGTCCTGCCTAGAGTGGCAGGGGCAGTTGACAGGTCCCTGAGATGCAGAACCAGGTTGTAGTGTTCCGGTTGACACAGCGAAGGTACCAGTGGTCAGTGTTTCTGGCAGTCGTTGTGGCAGTGGTAGTCACAACAGACATAGTAGCAATGGACAGCAGACCAGCTATGAAATCATCAATTCAGATACAGCTTTTAATGGCAATCCAGATATTGCCATACAGAATAGTAACCAGCTCAACGATCATACTCCCAACTAGCAGACTGTGGTCAAGCCCACACAAGAACTACGATGAGGTCACCAGACCACCTTTTACCAGCTTTTCATAACTGTCAGTGTTACCAGTGATGCTGTATGTACCAGTATGTATGCTTTTCCCCCACACTGTACAGACACACTGTATGTGTATGTATATATATATAATCATCATTTTTATGTCCACTTTTCCAGGCATGTGTTGGAAGAGATTTTTTTTTTTTTTTAAAGCAGTATTCTACAGCTGGATACCCTACCTGTTGCCAACCCTTACTTATAAGTACTCTATAAGTGAGGTAGTTTTTCCACTGATCTTCAACTGTCATACTACTAAACTACTGGCTGTATTGTTTATGCAGGACATAAATATATGCACACCGATAGCTTAAGTGATGTCGAGCGAAGACTGTGTAGACAGAAACATGCACTCACACACACACACACACACACCACACACCATACACACACATATTGTGTGATGTTGCATGGTAGCGAGACATGGATATTGAATGCAGAAGATGTGCAAAAGCTGGAAAGAAATGAAGCAAGTGTGCTCTGCTGGATGTGTAATGTTGTTGTGCATGAACGACGAATCACAGATGAATTGAGAGAAAAACTGGGTATAAGAGGAATCAGATGTAGTGTGCAAGAGAGAAGATTTCACTGGTATGGACATAGAATGCATATGGATGATGACAGTTTTGGTAAAGAAGTGCCAGGCGATCTAAGTGGAAGGAAGATGTAGAAGAGGAAGATCAAGGAAGACACGGACAGAAGTGGTGAAAGCTGATCTCAGGATGCTGAATCTCACAAAGGAGATGACAAAGGAACGCAACAAGTGATGAGATGCTGTGTTGGAGAAGACCTGTCCAAACCATGCATGCATGGAAAAACAGATGTAAAAGTGATGATGGGGATGATGATATATAACCCATCAACAAGCTTGTAGAACTCTGTGTTCATCTTCATCTTGGTAGCATCCACTACCTTGCGTTTATTTGTATAACATTCAACTTTTCTGTGTGTATTATTTTCTTGATGTTGAAATCGAAATCTCATATTGTGTACAATTTATAATGATTGGTATAATTTCTCACATCTACATTCATTTGTCAACTAGTAGAGAATGCAAATAAACCATTGTTAGATGTTATCATGCAATTTTTATCTATTCTGGTAATAATTTACAATCCTCCTCTACATTGGTGACCTAGATATGATTCCAACACTCGTACTTCTCATATGAGAGCTTCTCACTATATTCTGATTTTTCAAAGTTTTTCAACAAGCAGCATTTTTTCATTTTACCACTGAAACTTATTTTACTGCTACACATGCATTTGCTCTTCACTACTTCAAAAACAAGTATTGACTGCTATTTTTTTCTCAAACAGCAATCTGAGGCGACTAGTTTAGCAAATACCTCATGTGTTTATATTCGTAATATCTCACTAACTTGAATGTAGATCCTCAAAACTGCAGTAACCGTCTAACACCAAACAGGCTGCTATCAACAGATGTACTTACCCCATCACCTTTTGGTAATCAACTGGCATACCAGCTTGTTCAACCACCCTGATGCACTGGCATCAATAGACATGCCTACATCATCACCTTTCGGACCAATCAGTTAGCGCACTTACTTTGTCATCAGATGTGCCTACGTCATCACCATTTGGACCAATGAAAGACTCGGACAAATGCTATTTATTAACTAGCAGAGCTTACCAACTGGCATTGTTATTAGTGGTTGTCAGGTATGCAGCCCAGCTCAGTGGCAGGGCGAGTAGATGCAGCCCAGCTCAGAGTGGCAGGGCGAGTAGATGCAGCCCAGAGATGCCTGGTAAAGATACAAGTAGTCACAGTGTTTCTCACAGTCCTCATGGCAGTGGTAGCCACAGCAGACATAGTAGTGATGGACAGCAGACCAGCTATGAAATAATCAGTTCACATACAGCTTTTACTGGCAACCCAGATACCGCCATAGAGAACAACAACCACCTTAATCATGCCTTTAACTAGCAGAGCTGTGGTTGAGCTCATGCAAGAACTACCATGAGCTCACTAGATCATCTTTTACCAACCACTCGGGTACTGGGCCTTTTTCATAACCAATAGTTTTTAACTAATGATGCCGATCTTTTGTACTAGTATCTATGCTTTCTTCTCCACACTGTACAGATAAACTATATACGCACACACACACACACACACACACGGCTTTGTGGTTACGAAGTTCGCTTCGCAACCACGTGGTTTCGGATTCAGTCCCACTGTGTGGCACCTTGGGCAAGTGTCTTCTACTATAGCCTTTGGCCAACTAATGCCTTGTGAGTAGAATTGGTGAACAGAAACTGTGTAGAAGCCTGTCATATATATATATATATATATATATATTTATGTGTGTACGTGTGTGCGTGCATGTGCTTGTCATCAGTGGACACCTTTTATCAATAAGCTGGTGAGTTTGTTTATATCTCCAAATAACAAAATGCCTGGCCGTTTGGAAGTTCGGTTGTAGGATTCCCATACAGGAAGGGCATCCAACCGTAAAATGCTGCCTCAAGAAATCTCTGTCCAACCCATGCTAGCATGGAATCATGGACGTAAAAATGATGATGATGACGTATATATACTTGCATGGAAATGTGTATATAACTCAACAAACTTGTAGAACACTGTTATCTTCATCTTTGTGACATTCACCCCTTTGAGTGTGTTTGTATAACATTCATCTTTTCTGTGTGTACTGTATCTGTCTTTATTTTCTTTGTGTTGAAATTTAAACCTCATATAGTATGTACTATATAATGTACATACTATATAGTATGTAGGTCGGTATAGCTTGTCACAACTATATATAGTATGTACTATATAATGTACATACTCATTTAGTATGTATTATTATAATAGTCAGTATAGCTTGTCACAACTACATTGATTTATCATATTTGTAGAGAGGGACTCTCTAGTTCTTAGAGAGGGCTCTCTAGTTGTGTCGTGAACATGACAACCTCTCTAGTGTTGGTGCCACGATAAATGCACGCAGTACACTCTGTAAAGTGGTTGATAGGAAGGGCATCCAGCCGTAGAAACCAAGTTAAATGAAACATACAAGTGAGGCGTGGTCCCTCGACCTGTCTAGGATAGTGGTAACTCTAATTGTAATTGATGTGGACCGAAATCACCTGTCCAACTCATGCCAACATGGAAAATGAACCTAAAATGATGATGGTGATGAATGTAAATAAATGTTATCCTGCAGTTTTATTTATTATAGACTGAATTTATTATTCTTATGCATGTACGCATGTGTGCGCTCACACATAAACACACACACACATATATATATATATGTATGTATGTGTGTATATATATATATATATATATATATATATATATATATATATATATGAAATCGATAAATATCTAATATGGTGATGCATCAGCATTTAGTCTGGCATATTGCGTCTGTGTTACTGAAAACAGAGTGCTCAACACAATATGTAAATCAAATCACTACACATATCAAGGAAACAGTCTTGTATCTCACCTTCACTATACATGAACTACACGCAATTAAAACTCTAGCTACAAATGTTAGGCCTCACAATCTCTGTGATGACCTCTTATGTCGACCCCCACATATATAACATTGCCAAAACTGCATCACAAAGACCAGGAGCGGACTGAACCGTCGGTCAATCGGGCACTGCCCGAGGGCCCATAGCTACAAGGGGCCCACAGCTGCAAGAGGCCCACACTCTGACATCGGCACTAAGGGGCCCAGTGAACAGTTATGCCCGAGGGCCTATAATACTCTCAGTCCGCCCCTGACAAAGACTAAGATTTCACCAGGCAATACTTCAGCCTTATTCGGTTGTTTGCCCTCTATAAAACTGAAGTTAGACCAACCATGGACTACTGCTTACATCTATAAGATGGTGCTGCGGCTACAACACTAACATCCTAGACTGAATTCAAAAGAAGGACATTTGAGTGATTTTGAAAGATTCACACACCAACAAGTGGTTGTACATGCTTCAACCACAAACTCAAATGTGTGCTGTTTCTTCTCTCTGCCTCTTCTATCGTTAATATGTTGACTTCTACTCCCCTGAACTAAGTAGCTGCATACTTTCCATCCAGGCCCACTTGCCCCATGTTTTTCTTCCTTCCATGGCCCTTATGTCTCACCTCCTGGAACTCATACAAAACACTTTTTCCATTCTTTCCTCCCCGGAACTATGTTCTCTTGAATTCCCTCCTCCTAACCCTAACCCTCACTCATGTTTTTTCTACAGATACTGACCTACAGATGCTCAAATGTACACTAACTGCATCAATCTCACCAGTCTGAGAGGACCTGCAAAGGTCATGATCTCTGCCTCTCCTTTTTTTTTTTTTTGACAATAGATTGACAGAACAGGAACCAGTGACCTTTCAGTAAATGGTTGCATCATGAAGCAGATGAAACATGACTTTCCTGGATAGCATGCCCTCAGCCTTCCACCCTCTCATTCATATATATATATATATATATATATCTCCTCATAATCATCATCATTATTTTTATGTCCACTTTTCCATACTAGCATGGGTTGGATAGGACTTTATGGCATGACAACCTTTCTAGTGTCGGTGTCACGATATAATGCACCCAGTACGAGACAACGTAGGGTAGAGAGGGCTCTTTAGTCGTGCCATAGGCATGGCATGACAACCTTTCTAGT
>JAOPJM010000001.1:13572007-13582949 GCA_027124095.1 Muusoctopus leioderma
GCCACGCAGTGGGACTGAACCCGAAACCATGCGGTTGCGAAGCGAACTCCTTAACCACACAGCCATCTGCGCCTATCTGCATATGTATATATATTGATATATTTGGTTATGTAGATGAGGCAAGTAAAGTAATACTTTATTTTTTAAAGTCACCAGATAGTGGCTATAGAAAAACTTCAATTCCTGTCCATATGGCTGGTAGTTCATGATTTTAATTTCACAGCTGCTGTGTCTCAGGTTGTAAATTGGAATGCATATTTTATTAGAGATAAACTGCCAATATACTGAAGTATTTTTCGTTTTACTCATTACACAAAAGACATGATATTCTACAGTGAAAAAACAAAAACAAAAAAAAACAAAAAAACGTGACTGGCATTTTAATATATGTTGTTTTGGAGAGTCAGTGCTAACACTTTGTTGTCACCATACCTTGAATTATGATTCAGTGTAAATAGCTGAAGCTATTTAAGTGTTCTTACCCTATTTCACGAGTATTGCCTAACCTGCTGTCAATTGTTCTTGTTTAGCCTCCAGGTCAGCCCTGATCTAGCAGACCTATGATCAAAGGCATTCCATCCATCACCATCTGGTTTTCTTTTTTTTTTCATTTTACTCATTACAGAAAAGACATATTTATAGACAAGTGGCCTTGTCCACTCATCACCAACAATTGTTATTGGGTATGATCTCATGACCTGTGAATGACAGGAGCAGTATCCTTCATTCAGTACCATTGCCTCTTAAGATTTATTGATACATTCTGTTGTTCTTACATATTAATTATGGGTACATTATGCAAGTTGCATAAATCAACATAATTGAAAAAAAATATATGTGCCACTTGTAATTTCTAGTTTAGTAGTTTGTTTTGTTGGTGGTGGTTCCTGTTGTAAAACTTTTCCAATGTCTCGTAGCATTGAATAACTAGTATAAACACCATAGAAGCTTATATTGTTTACAGATAGTTGTCAATTGCAAACTACTGTACCTTAATCAACTGTTGAGCATAACTTATTCAGTTGGTTTGAACCATTGTGGTTTTGGTTATGCTGGGGTACTGAGGAACCCCCAAAACCCATTTGATTGTAAGGGTACTACTAAATATTTTGTCTTCATATAGTGTATAAAAGAGTTCAACTTATCACTGCAAATTAATGAAATAATCAATTTTTCAGTAATGTCACTATTTATAGCTAGATGGACTGTAATTTAAGAGCCAGGTCACTTGGTCATGGACACAACACAGTGCTGGTGACAGGACATGAACATCCAAGCTCCTGGCTGGCTGTCCAGTACTCAAGCTGTTTGGCCATATGCATTCTTTCATGCTGCAGTGAAGCAAAAAACAACAAAAAACACAGGAAGACTCTAAAAAGATTTGAACCTTTAGCTTTATGTTTCCCAGGTTGGCTTACTTTTCTAATTAGACTGACAAAAACAAAATGAAGTGAAAAGACAGCTTAAAAGTTATTAAAATGGCCTCATATAATTTTTCCGTAAATTATTACTAAGTCTCAGAATTAGTTCTCAATGTAGAATTCTTAGACACTCTCATTGAAATTGAATTTACTCGTTCATTGAACTACCCAATGGCATACCAGCAGATATATAAAGAGCTCTGAATGTCTTTCCATATTTATTCTTTTGTGATACTGAGTTAATGACAGTTTTTCTTTTCTTATACACTTAGAAGAGATTTTTCTAGTGCCATTATAGAAAACTGCTATTTGATGACCATTACCTCTAACAGAGTTCTGCAAAACACCTGTTTACACTTGATCTTTATTCCATCATCCAACCTTATTGTCTTTAAGTGTTTGTTTTTGATAATACCTGTAATTTCTCACCACTTCTGAAAATCCTTTGTAGTTTTCAATGTATCTCAGAAGCTGTAACAAAAATAATGCATATGTATGTGTGTATACAAAGGTGTACATGTGTGTATGTGTATGCAAAGGCAAGCATGTGAATGTGCACACTTGTGTGTATACAAATGTGTGCACGTGTGTGCTAAGGTATGCATGTGAATGTGTACATTTGTGTGTGTATGCAAAGGTGTGCATGTATGCATGCATGCATGCATGCATGCATCTGTACATGTATGTGAGCATACATGTATATGCATCATTGTATGTGTGCATGTGTTTTAGGAATATTGTTTGTGCTATCATTCTTCCTTGGTTTGTTACTTACAGTTGATATTTCTTGAGATTTCAAACTTTATATTATATGTATCTTTAGAACTATTCAGCTGGTGTGACAACTTCATATAAATTCCATGTTAAAACTGTATCATCAGAGAAAAACCGATTAAAAACATCTTCAGGTTCAACAACTGAAATCTCGGTTGTCAGTATCAAGTTAATTTAAAAAAAAAAAAGTTTCTTTTGTTTTAGTTAGTCATTATTTTTTTTCCCTCATAATTATAATAATGCATCTCAGTGCAAGTTTTAAGTTGCTGTTTAGACTCAGGCTAGCTCTGATCCAGCAGACCTTTGATCAAAGGCATTCCAGTTGTGGCTATCTATTTGTATATCGTCAATGTGTTCTTTTTTTTGGTAAAGATGGTAATGTGTAATTTGAGGGAAATTTGACTGCTATTTCTATTTCTAGCAGGTTGAGTAACCCCATAGAAATTTTCGCACGGTTGACGTTTTAAATTCTGGAGTCTAACAGAGCTAGCATTCTGCTTTCCTGGACCACACAAGTATAAACTTTTGTTAGAACTAATTAATTTGTTTTTATAGAAAAACATTCTTTAACTTTTATGTCAGGTTATTAACTGAGGTTTTATAGCTAGAATAGAGGAAACTAATTGAATAAGTTACTGTTTTAATAAATTTGTAATTTTGAAAGCTGTTACCATGACCATTTCTTTTTTTTCCAAATACCTACCAAAGATTTAAGATACAATTTTGTTGTTTTGTCTCAGATATGAAATATTATCCACTGATTTGCAGGCATGAGTAGACTGTACTATGCTGACGAGGTCAAAAAGACTGAAACACATGTCCATAGTTGTCCCTTGCCTGCAAACAATGATCAGACTGTCCTTTCCCTAAGCATGTAAATTAACTCAAAGAAATAATTCTGAATTTCTTGAAATTATCTTCCTACTTCTTGGAGAATCACTAACAATTACTGCTAGGTTTTTGTTTTCTTTCTCGAACTTAGAGGAACATTTCAATAAATTAAGAATTTATTATGTATGTCATTCAGTACACCATCCCTTAACTTAATTATAAAATTACTACTTTACTTAATGCCATCTAAATTTAACTACTTTATTATTGTTGTTGTTGTTTAATTTTTCGTTTTTATATCATATGTGACTAACCATTTTGAAAAAATGTTATCCTAACGGTAATTTTTGATTTAACATAAGTGTTGAGATTTTAACTCCATCAGATATAAACAGATCTTGGTAAGTCGAGATAAACTTGATGTAAACTGTAAGCTGAAAGGATGAAACTTACATTCTCTATTGCAGAACTGAATATTTTATCAACTAAATAATACTGTTCAAGTATATATATATATATTATATATATATATATATATATGTATGTATGTATGTATATATATATGTATATATATATATATATGTGTGTGTGTGTATGTATATATATATATATATATATATTCAATCTCTTAGAGGGAAGGGGACAAACAAACATGTAAACCCACCTGAGCATCAAATGCTACTGTTTACTTTAGTTTGTTTCTCTCTTGTTAAGTCATCCTATGTCTTTTTCTTTTTGTCAGGTTTGTTTAAAATAAATGTTTTCTTTTTTCTCGGTATATTATTAAGCACTTTGTAACTTTACTTACAACATATGGTGCAAATGTTTTGAAACTATCAAAATATTACGCATCACAGGATGTTTCAAATATTAACATTTTCTCATAATATATACAAATTCAGTTAGAGGATTAATTCCTGGTATTACTCTGTATTGAATTTAGCTTGAGCGGTAATTATATACAAGAAAAAAATGAAACAAACAATAAAACATAGACTGATTTAAACAAATACAATTTATATGTTCTTTGGAAGAAATTAATTTTTAAGATGACATCAAATTAGAAATTGAGAGAAAAAAAAAAGCAACAAATCTTCAAAAGAATTACTATCATCATCATTATATCTTAAGCTAATAAGGAAGCTTCTATGTAGTCACTTTATTCAGCTTAATGTAGCAGCCAATTTTTCATCACCACACTCTCTACTGTCCTTAAAAATGGGTACCATATTTCTAAAGTTCTAAATCTTGGTACAACACCCTTTAATAAAAGATGGTTTTACCTAGAACGTTAACTGAAAAATTCTTTGATCAGCAAGCTTTGTGCCATAGATTTAATAAACGAGTCTACTCAGTTGCAACAACAGCAATGATGATGATCATTTTTTATAACTATTACAACTACTTAGGTTATATGTGCCTTTTTGAATATGCACAGTGACAGCAGAATGAGCAGGTGATTATGTTAGCAATGATATATATATATATATATATGTTTATTATAGTCCTCCAGGACATAACAGAGGAGTTTAAGACTGGCTGTCTGTGGGAACTCTGCTATGCTGATAAATTAGGCCTTATAGCTGAATCTGTAGTAGATTTAGAGAAGTTCCAGACATGGAAGCAAAATTTAGAATTAAGAGGCCTCAAAGTAAACTTAGCAATGACTAACGTTTTAGTATGTATGAAAGAAGACAAGACACTATTACCATCAGGTAAATGACGAAAAGAGTAGGTAGAAATTCTATACAGTATACTCAGTATAAACTATTGACACACAAGAGATGTTGAGGGATCACAGGCAGGCTAATGGAGAAAATATACTTTGTATGCACAGGAGCAGTAAGCACTACATGCCCATGAGAAATAGATTTTCTCAAATGCCCAGATGGCTCCTTAGAAGTAGTTGATAGCTTTTGTTATCTAGCTGACCCAATTAGCAGTAGAGGTGGGTGCTCCAAAAGTGTTGTAGCCAGAGTTAGAATAGGGTGGGAAAAGTTCAGGGAGCTGTTAACTCTTCTGGTAACAAAGGGTGTCTCTCTGAGTGAAGGGCAGATTATATGGTGCTCGCATACAAACTGTGATGCTGCATGGTAGTGAGATGTGGGCCTTGAATGCAGAAGATTTGTGAAGAATAGAAATAAATGAAGCAAGCATGCTCCACTGGATGTGTAATGTTGGTGTACATGAACAATGGAGCACAAATGAGCTGAGGAAAAACTGGATATAAGAAGAATCAGATGTAGTGTGTGAGGGAGAAGACTGCACTGGTATGGGCATGTGTTATGTATGGAAGATGAGTCTGTATAAAGAAGTTCAGAGTACTCAAAGCAGATGGAACCTGTGGAAGAGGGAGACCTAGGAAGATATGGGATGAAATGGTTAAAACTGATCTTAGGATGCTCAGCCTCGCGAAGGAAGGAAGTGACAAAGAACTGTGATAATTGGTGACCCCCAATGCTGGAGAAGACCCGCCCATTCATGCAAGCATGGTGAAATGAATATTAAAATGGTGGTAGAGATGGAGGCCGGGAGGTATAATATATCTACATTTGGTCTCTCGCTCAATGTATCTCTAAGTCTCCATCTGCTGCCTCCTCACTTCTTTGATACCCTTTTATGTTTTTACCACTCATCTCTCTATGACTCGCTCTCTCTCCACTCACCCAAATCTCTCTATTGCTCACTATCTCTCCTATTCACTGTACCCTGCTACTTGTGTAACTAAGGATCACATTGGATCTGTCCAACCCTCTCATGTCTCTGACATTCACTCTCTCTCTACACACCCTCTCTCTTATTCACTGCACCATGCCACCCGTGTAATGAGGAATGGCATTGGAGCTGTCCATATTCAATCCCCCTACCACTATCCTTATTACTCTACTTCTCTCTCTCATCAATATGCCTATTTATGAGTGATTGCATCAGATCTGTTTGTATCCCTACCAACACCCTTTATGTGCTGCTGGCCATCACTGCCTCCCCATCAGGCCACTTGTTATTGACATCCACCACTTCTTCTTACCATTGCCCAACTCTATTACTATCTATCACATTAGCAAACATTTAGCTCCCATCACTGTCTCTCTTCTATTACTCCTTGCTGTTACTATCTCTCTTCCATTACTCCCACTACTGTCTCTTTTCTATTACTCCCTCCTCTACCACCCCAGTCACTGTTTCTCCCATCATATTCTCATTCACTTCACCCATTCACCTTGGTTCTTCTTCTTTCATCGCTCTCTCTCTTTCTCTCCTATTCACCCTCTAGGTCATGTTGCCTTGAATGAATGGAGACACCATAGGGTTGTGAGAACTCTTTAGCCTTGCGAGGGCTCAAGGCAATCTTACTAGTGTTGGTGCCATGATAAAATGCACCTACTACGCTCTGTAAAGTAGTTGCCAAATGAGAAGAGACAAAATAGGGTCGAGAGGACCCTTTAGTCTGGCCAAGGACATGACAATGGCTCTAGTGTTGGTGCCACTATAAAATGCACTCTGAACTCTCTGAAAGTGGGTGGTGTTAGGAAGGGCATCCAGTTGTAGAAACCATGCCAAATATGGAATGTACTAGTGAGACGTGGTCCTCCAATTCATCTAGGAGGGCAAGAACTAACTTGGACCATGTTGACCCATCCAATCTATGCTAATATGGAAAGTGTATGTAAAAACGATGATGACCATATATTTAGCTGAGTAGAATCAGAGGCTTTGCAATAAAATACCAATCTTAATGTCAACCACTCTTAACATTCAGCAAAACTGTTTTGTGTGCATTTATTTTCTTAAGAAAGGTACACCTGTTTAATAAGAGTATAACTGTTGAAGTGAAATAAGTGTAATTATGAAATGTAAGTAATTCTAATGAAATTAACATCAGGTGTTATAGAAAACTATTATAGGTTGCTGTGATGGTGAAGAAAATTTGTTTTTGTTGTAGAATGTAGCAATCATTGTAGCTTTTGTATCCAAAACAGTAATGTCATTCACAAAATATTGCATAAGTTACTTTTAAAGTTTTCTGTTGTGAGATACTTTTCTTATATTCCTTGTTTTTTCATGGCAGTGGAAAGGCCAAGACAACCAAACTATACTAAAAGTTTTATGATTTGTCACCTCACTGTTCTGAGTTAAAATTTGATTGGATTAACTTTCCATTTCATCTTTCTTGGGGGTCATTAAAAGAAGTATTTATGAGATAGTTACTTTCTCATGATATAACTGGTATGAGGCTTTGTGCTTTTGGTGATATAACTGGTATGAGACTTTGTGCTTTCTTTGAAAGTAAGCTTAAAATATAATTGGATTTGTTTTAACTTAGCACACGGCCAATTTTTGTAGGAAAGGGGCTACAGTTGATTGAATTTACACCAAAATATTACTAGTACCTATTTATTAATTATATGAGTATGAAACGGAAAATCTAATTTGTATGCAATTTGAACTAGAAAAAAATAGATGAAACTAAATACTATAAGGTGTTCAGTCCAAACTCTACCGTTTTTACCTACCCACTACTCTAAGCTTCAAATAAAACTGGTAGCATAGCATTTAAAATTCCATCAATGTAAAATAGCTTTCAAAAGCCAGCCAGAATAATTCCATAATATACATACTTGAAAAATAGATGTATAACATTTTCTTTTTCTAAAAAATAAAAGAAATCTACTGGAAACCATTTGCTGCTTATTCCCTACTTGTACCCGCTAGTTGTTAGGTATGACACTAATGTATCTAATAAGATCCAAGTTACTAGATACATGCTTAAGTTCTCTTCCCTAAATTGGTTATGGGTTGTTGATGCCAGTCTAAAAATAATCTTTCATCTCTTCTTGCTTATTAGTTTTCTTTGTTTTTATTATTTTTCCTTTAACATAAAACCTAACAAAATAAATAGTGTAATCTAATTTAAAAATAAAAATAAAAATTCTGTTTCTTGAGTCGTGTGGTAAATTAATAGTTAGGGCATTAGATTTTTAATTTAAAAAAAGAAATAACCAGATTCAAATCCTGTTCTATACCTTTGAGCAAAGCATAATATTCTGTTTGCTTTAAACATATCTAACTGAAAATAGATACCATCAGTTAAAATTTCCTCAAAAGTTGAATAATGGAAGATAAAAAGAAAAAAGATAAAAAATCCCAAGAGCATAAGTAATGTAAATGCATTGCATGAACTATTTACCTGGAACTGAAATGGTTTTGTAAACTCGGTTCACCTGGAGTTTATTTCCACTCTAGGGTGGCCACTAATGTAATTGAATATGATGCTGTTAAGCTAGTGTTATAATTCAATTACATCTAGAATTCTTTATAGGAATACTATAGTATTTTAATTTATTGATCCTGGAAGGATGAAAGGCAAAGTTGATCTCGGTGTGATTTGAACTCAGAACATAACGGGCAGTAACTAAATACTGCAGGTATTTTGTCTGACTGTGAACCTCAATGGTTTTATTGGGTTCTTCACATTACCTGCCTTGATATTGATAAACACTTAATCTCTTCTTTACTTAGTTCATTTTCTCATCATTTACTATTCAAATGAAGTATAGTAAGTGAGTGAGTGAACAAGGTTGCTTCTAGTTATTGGGTCATGATGAATTAGTACTCCACTGCTGGCATTTTCTGCTGTATCTTAGGGTAAAAACAATCAATTCTATTTAAGGTGGTGGATTGGCGGAAACATTAGAACATCAATAAATTAAAGTACCAGTCAAGTACTGGAGTTGATTAATATTCCTATAAAACATCCTAGATGTGAAGGGAATTAAACATACTTGTTTAACCCTTTCAGTACCAAACCGCCTGAAACCGCCCGTGTTTCTATGATACAAAACCCTCCTGTTTTATAGTGTTCATATTTGAATTAAAACCTTCCATCATAATTTTATGTGAGAATTTTTAGTTAAGTTATGTTCCAAACACCAACTTAATGAGAAAGTTATTTTACTAAATCTCTTCAAATTCTTGATCATTTTCAAAATTTATTGAAAATCATAGTGTATTTTATTAGAAATATGGTAATGAAAGGGTTAAAGTCAGTCATGTTTGCCAGCTACTATATATAACCTTTAATATTTCTGCATTAGAGAGATAAGACAGGAGATTTCTTCAGACTACACACTCCTTCCCAAACATCAGTCAATCAATAATTTAAATAGTAATATGAAAAAAAAACAGAACAAAAACAAACACGACCGAAAAATCTTTGAGAGAAGGGGGAAAAAATATATATAAAACAATAGATTGATAGATATTATTAAATGTTCAAGATTTGATGGAAATTGAGGAAAATATATATCAATTGATGTTAAAATATATATATATATATTTTTTTCCAGGTACCAGAAGGAAATGCCTGCAGGAGTAAGTGCAAATTAAATTTAGCAACAGAGAGAGAGAGAGAAAGAATGGTTTGAAAAAGAAGTTAATCCCCTCAATTTGTGATTATTGTTCTTACCAGGTTCTTCACCACTATCTGGAGAATCTAAACAAATACGAAAAAAGTGGGAACAATTTTCACTTTTTAAATTTGAAAACAACAACTAAAATCTTATTTATTGTGGGTATAGTCATTTTTTTTCTTTAATTTTTAAAAAGAAAATTTTTTCTCACTTAGGACGTCTAAAATAACATAAATAAATAAATAAATATACGTGCAAGCCATTAATATCTTATGCTGAAATTATCAAATTCAGTTCTGATAGCCATAGACAAAAAAAAAGTTTAAAAAAGTTTAAAAAATTCCTCATCCGCGTACACCAATTCCAACGCGTTGATGTCACAGCTTAAAATCAAAGATTGTCAAAAAAAAAAAAACAACACATTTTTTGGACACATTGATTAAAATAAATAAATAAAATAAAATAAAATAAACGAAAACAGAAAAATAATTGCAAATAATAAATGAAAATTTGTTTCTAAAATAATAATAATAATAATAATAACAATGTTGGATATAGATATTATTATATCTAATTTCAATGTATTCCATTTCATACTAGATACATGCAGAAGACGTGAAATAACTATTTCTATAATAACTAGGCTCATTATGTAACAACACATTACCAGCAGAAATACATATGACGACAATGGGAGAAACTGATATGGTTTAATTAATCAATTAAAATCTTAGGAGGAAAATTTTAAAAAAAACAAAACAACAAAAGACGAGAAACTTACGTTTTTTTGTCAAAATAATGAGAGGTCGTGCATTTGAACTTCCAACTTTATTAGTTGCTATAACCTGTATCTCATAGTATGTATTAGCTCTTAAATTTTGAATTAATGTACTGATCTGTCCTTCTACAGTCTGTGTCAAGTACTTTTCGCTCTTGGCTTTGTTGTCAACTTCCCAAGGTTCCTTAGATTGTTTAATACTAACCTATGTAATGCCAAAGAACAAAACAGTTTTTTTCAACATTCAAAAATCATTACTCACTCAAAACAACAACAACAACAAACTAGAATCGGAAAAAGACAATTATTAGAAATACTTAACTTTCAAAAACACTGCCCTCAATCAAAGATATTGATTATCATCATCATAAGTATGGTTGGTGACAGGAAGGGCATCCGACTGTAAAATGCTGCCTCATGAAATCTCCATCCAACCCATGCTAGCATGGAAACACGGACGTAAAAGCGATGACGATGATAATCTTCATCATTTTTACATCCGTGTTTCCATGTTAGCATGGGTTGGATGGAGATTTTTGGAGGTAGAATTTTACGGTTGGTCGGATGCCCTTCCTGTGACCAACCACACTGATTTTAAGTATGAGAATCCTACCACCAAACAGTTGGGCATTTTCTTATATGGAGATGTAAACAAATAGGCGCAGATGGCTGTGTGGTTAAGGAGTTCGCTTCGCAACCGCATGGTTTCGGGTTCAGTCCCACTGCGT
>JAOPJM010000001.1:13628358-13644170 GCA_027124095.1 Muusoctopus leioderma
TGTGTTACACAATATTAAAACAATTCCTAAAAAATTTTCTGAAGCAGCACCCCCACAAATTAAAGTCACGAGCTGCCACTGATAGAGTTAATAACGAATGCACATGCATGCACAAACTCAAATTTAATTTATTTACATACCACCACCACCACCGGTGGACAGAATGGCGAATGCATTACTCCAGAGGATAGCGAGGGAGATGTGCTGAAAGAGCCAGTCCATCTCGCGGGACTCATCCTTGCTAATGGCCAGGGAGTAGGGAGGTGGTTCGGGTCCCAGGATGCCAGATGTTTATATCACTATGGGTCCGATGAGAAACCTATCGTAGAGCAGCCAGTACCTCGCCAGCTTGCAATCTTCAGCGTGTCGGGCAACACAGCCTGGGTCTGATGCTGATTTTGCCAGGTTGCTGCTGGAGAAAGTATCGCAGCAGGGTGCGTCCCAGATAAGGGACTTATCACCTCAGAATGGGAAGATGCTATCTGGCCTTTTGCTGTCTCCTTGGTCTAACCCCACTGGTTCCAGCTGTGATGGCATGTAAATAAATAAATATATAAAAAGAAAACATTTATTTGAATACTCTTCAAATTTTAAAGGTTTTTTGTTTTTGTTTTTTGTATGTATATATCTCTCCAGTTCCTAAGAAGGTGGCTTGAAAAGTAACTTCCTTTCATGATTCTTTTCAAGTCTTTTCATTTTCTTATACGCACGCACGCACGCACACACACACACACGTACAAATACCTACATACATACATACGTACAAATACCTACATGGACACATTTTATTTGGGTGTATTACAAGAACTGATTTTCAATCATTTTTATTTATTACCTAATTATGTATAGTTATTTGGAATGTATTTTCATTTAAATTTCTCTCCAGTTGTAAAACGATGGGTTTTTGATAAAATCACAATAAATAAGTTTGCTTCATCTACTGAATTGACAAGCACTTTCATTTTCTTACTCCATTGTGCCATGTGTAGAGAGGAGGGGGAGATCAGGGTCAACAGTTGATGCCAAATGTCGTCGGGAAGTGGTAAGGAGGAGAGAAAAAGAAATTGAGGAGGAAAGGGAAAATCAACATCGATAATGTGGAAAAATATTTTCATTTATAGTGGGTTATTAAATCGCAAGTAAAATTTTCCAAATGTTACAAATAATATAATAAATTTATGCAGAATTACCATGATTCTCATTCAACCAATTGGTCAACAATTGATTGCTTAATTTCCTGGAAATGCAGAGTGCCTACTCTAGTTATATATATGAAGTACAATAGACACAGTTCCTAGGGCCTATAAAAATATATGCGCTTATGAAAACTATGGGTCTATGAATGTTTTAGCAGTTACTTGAGAAAGATGTGCATGTGGGGCAAAATATAAAAGAAATAGTAAGCATAAAAACATGAAATTTCCATTTTACTGTAATCTATAATTTATTGTATTTTAGAAGAGTCCTCTTTGCCAATAATATATACATTAATGAAATATATTTTCCCTATTTGGTTTTTTAAAAAACTTATACAACTAGTAGCTCTTACAAGCTGAAGGTGCCTACAAGGCACTGCAATCATCCTGATGTGGCATTGCACTGATGTAACCAATTGAATATTTAGAAACAATTCATATACCCTTCACCTTAGATTGCCATGCTTATGAGACCACTACAAGATACTGTGGTTGGTAGTGAGGTGAAATATGGTGATCAAGACATCTTGCATCAGTTTTGCTATTCAGTCATATCTGTGTATGATTAAAATCATCTCTGATGCTAATTGCAGCAGAGATGGACATGGTGGACTTGGCTAGCATGTAATAGTTTCAATTTCTTGAGATTTACTGGAGATTTAAAGTAACACAGCAAATCAGAGATGGTTAATAATACCGAAAATTGGGCTCTTTCCCTCAAGTTTTTTTTTTACTGCTAGTTGAGGCTGGACATGGACACTTGAATACTCATCCAATGTATGGCATCAAGAGAAAATGTGTTTTAAACTGATGAGATGCTAATGATGATAACCACTGAATGTGAGCTAAAGGTGCAGGAGTGGAAAATATTAAATATATTATTTTTGATATAAAATATATAAAAATAATTGGGATTTTTTAGTCTTCTGATTAAATCATTGTCATCGTCATCATTGTTATTTTATCATCTGCTCTTCTATGCTAGCAAGGGTTAGACAATTCTGCAATACAATACTTTTCCGTGCCTCTCAATCTTGTATCATGTCAGGAGTGATATCCAACATTTTTTAGGTCTGATGTCATTGCTTCTTCTCAAGTCTACCTTTCACTAACACCCATCTTTATAACTCTGAGTGGGTGGGATGGTTTTTCAAATGTCTTTTTAATTTTGTCTCTTATCAATCTTAATTCAAAGTTTAATTCTCCCAAAGAATTCAAGTAATTGCTGGAATATTTTCAGTTTGTTTTAACCAATTTCTTTCTATCACTTTTTAGTCTCTCTTTTGGGGAGCCTACTATTAAACTTTTAAACCTCCTGGATTCCTCTCTGCTCTTAAATACTAGAACATGTAGAGACTTTGATATTGTTTACCTTAATCAAATCCCTTTTAGAACTGTCACTAATATCAATTAATTATTCTTCTCTATCTTTTCTTCTGAAGATTCTTATTACTTATCATTTTTATGTCTAATAAGGTTATATTGAAAGAAATGTTTTTATGTGATCAGTTGATAATTCAATTTACTGTTCTCTCTATTTCTCGAGTTTCAGTTCAGATCTCCTAGTGCCGTATGTGGTGTTAATTTATCTTTCTTTGATGAGAAAAATAATTTGATTTTAGTTTTTGTTTTTATTGGAAATGTATTGCCGGTTGTATGTTGCAGTAGACTCTTCTAAAAGTGTGTTCAGCTTCCGTCTATATTATAATCGTTTTGTTATAATTCTTATGTATATATTGGTAGCTTATGGCATAAAGGTAACCAATGCTTAGAAGCAAATCTCGGATCCATCATAATGGATACGTAGAAAATATATATCTGTAAATTTGGCTTTGGTTCAACTTCATCAGCCAAATTGTTGCTCTCAGCATAACCATTCCATCTTTAATTGTAAGGGATACTGTTCTAAGATTTAGGTCTTAAAATATGCAAATACCAATTTTAATGATCATTAAGAATTTTGTGAAGGAAATTTGGCTGTGCCAGACGATAAAATCTATTCTATTATTTTACTGCATAATCAAACTGTTTTAGCATATATATATATATATATATATATAGTTACACACTTTCATCTTCTTATTGTGTTTATATTGCAATAAGGTAGGCTTTTTGCAGGTCAAAATCATTATTTTCTATGTATAAGGCCAGAAGCATTATGACTGACTGGGTTAAGTGGTTCGATACCCCATAATCATGAATGTTAAGCATATGGGGAGACTGTATCCTACTGTAGGCATTATATCATTTTGGGATGAAGCAGTTAACTTGACCTACCTCAGCCCACCTGACAGAAATCAGATACCAAAGATATGTAATGTCTTATCAGGGAGGTAAGGGAATGGACTATTAACTGAAGGGTTGTTAGTTGTTATATTGACATCAGCATTGTGCTGTGTTCATAGCAAAGAAACTTAACACTATTACTCACCCCGCCAATCTCTGAATATGTATAGTATAGTCTGTAGAATAAACAAGTATTTCATTAGCTTGCAGTACTGAATTCAGTTTCACTCATAATAGAATTGGTTTAAATGGGGCTTCTATCACTCCAAACTACTGAATATCACCACAAAGTACTGAATATGAATAGGATTCTACTAGGAAGCCTATATGCTGTTGTTTAACTTGCTAGAAATAGCAAGCGAATCTCCTTCAAATCACACCTTACCATCTTAAAAAAGGAAGGACACATTGGATAATGTAGTCTTAGATACACTGCCTGAAAAAAGATGAGATGGTCATGGTTGGAATGCCTTTGATTATAGGTCTGCTCAGTCAGAGCTGACTTGGTACTAAACTACAACTAAATAGGAAAGAAGCATTGTAACAAAGAATGAGGATTTCCAAGTACCTTGGGTATTGATTGGCTATTAGACTATGATCTGCCTTTGTAAAAAAAATTAGGGGATTCTTTCTAGTCTATCCCAATTAAAAGAAACAATGTACACACATTGACTTGATGTAATATCACACTCATGTGTGAAGCAGGTGTTAGTTACTATTTTATTATATTTCGTGTTCCACTCACCCTACCTCTTACTAATGCCAAACTGAATTATAAACTTATGAATCCTCTTTGTTATTACCATAACTCTGCTAAACACAGAGTTGAAAATGTTGGCAAAGGCGCCCACCAAGAGGTTGACACTCGTTGTTAGTAGTGTAATCAGAGATGTATAAACTTGTGCAATCCCCATCAGATCTATCCATGACAACCTTGCATTATATTGTAGAGCAGGTCAGCAATAGATCTGGCTTTGATGGAGCAGTAATCAATTTGGATTAGTTTAAAGTTTTCGACAGGGTCGATGATCTATACATTATGGCTGTCTTAAGCGTAGCCAGTTTCAGTCTCGTCTTCAAAGGCTGAATCACTACAATGTACAGCGGCATTTGTTCAGTGGTTAAACTAAATGGCCACACCTCTTGGAACTGGGTCTGTCAAGGATGTCCTCTCTCCTCTATATCTTGGTACTCAAGCCATTGCTGCAGAGTTGGAGATGTCGAGGGGCATCTGCTTGAATTAGGACACAGGAGAGGCATGTCTGCATACCTGGACAACATGATTGTCATGGTGTCAGATACTTTGGAAATCGGGGTGGTTGGCACCATACTGGAAGAGTACCAGGAGTTTAGGGGAGCTTGCATCAATTGAGACAAGATGGTGGGCTTGTAACTCAGCACCTGGAAAGGCAAGTCCATGTCAGCCAGTGGTACTAGGAAGAAGTCACGAGTAGAATGGTCAGTCTAATTCAGAAATGTGCTGAAAGAAAGCTACCCCTGGAAGGTCGGTTGGAAGTGGCTAACATCTACATCATTTCGGCAGTGTACTACAACCTAACCATTGTGCGTTGTCTCAGGAAACACCTGATGAGGTTAGAGCACAATCTCTTTTTCCTGTTGTCAAAGGCACAGGTTCCACTTGTCAGGAGATCCATCTGCTTGCAACAACCACTCCATGGGGTCTCAAGATGCCATGGCTGATGATGTACAGGCATGCACTAAGGCTGACACATCTGCAGAGATTCTTGGACTACTAAGGTGATGACATTGGTGAACAGGTGTTGTCATCATTCATGCAACATGTCTTTCAGTCTCTTTGACCGAGCTGCAGTCCTTTTTGACTGTGCTACAGTCCTGGACCAAGTGCAGACTGAGGTGTGTTTGGCGTCTGGAATGTTACCAGGCACTCGCTACACTCTCTACAAGCTGGATAGTGCAGTTGTTCGAAAGTCAACCCTCATATACTATAGTGGGTTAGTGGAGGGTGTGAGTGACAATAGCTTGGGAACGATTCTGTCTGTTGTTATTTAGAAACAATTATTATCATTATCAATTCTTGTTGGAGTTTTTCACCTGTTTGGGTGAGCTTCTTCTTGCTTTGTGGAATTCGAATTTTTTACCAAATGCAGCTGAAGGAAAAACATTTCTTTTTGAATAGTTTTCTTTGGGGAATCCTTCTGGAACATTTTGGATGTCTCCCCATACAGGGGAAGACATAAGATCTGTCAGTTTTTGACATTTTTTAACATTATTTTATTTTGTTTACATTCAATTTAAGATGGTTACACCAAAACAAACAAAACAAATCTAAATGCAACAGCACAAAAAATAAGCCCCCAAAGATTAATTACACAGCAAGATATATGCATTCAACACAGAAAAGGTAATGATTTTAATCCAAACAATTCCAGTGATGCAGCAGTAACAACAGCAACACACACACACTTCCGACAAAGAGCCGGAAGAAATACTGCAATGATTCGGCTAGTCCACTGTCCTAGACTAGTACTTTATTTATCTGCCTCCGCAAGGATGAAAGGCAAAGTTGACCTCGGCGGGATTTGAATTCAGAACGCAGTGAGCTGGAATGAATATTGCAAGCATTCTAGCTGATGCTCTAACGACTCTGCCAATTTGCCGCCTAAACTGATGTTACCCACAGAACACGTAGAGCTGTTCTGATGTTTCCAACAACACTTAGAATTACATTAATGTTATCCTAAAAACTTCCAGGCCTAGACTGTTACTCTTAAAACACATAGGACTACATTAGTGTTACCTGTAAAACATGTAGGGTTACACTAATGTAACACTCCCAACACCTCTTGGCTACACTGATATCACACATAAGCCACTCATCACCTAGTGCTGCACTGATGTTTATCCACATTACATGTAGGGCTATGCTGATATAATCTACTCAACAGCTTAGCTACATTCATGTTACCCACACATCACCTGGGCTGCATTGATGTTACCCACACATCATCTTGGTTACACTAATGTAATCCACTCAACATTCAGGGCTGAAAGTGGGTAGATACTGATGTCTATCCACTCTATACTCAGTGCTACACTGATACCCACTGAACACTGATAACTATACTGATGTTACCCACACTACACAGATGTTTACCCACACAGTACTTATTGTTACACTAATATTATCCATAATAGTCTATGGCAAAACTGTTATTACCCTAAAACCTCCCAGGCCCCCACTGTTACCTGTAAAACACTTAGGGTTACACTTATGTGACCCACACAACAGCTAGGGCTACACTGATATTACCCGTAAACCACTCAACACTAAAGGTTACACTAATATAACTCACTCAACAACTCAGCCTACACTGATGTTACCCACATTATATATAGGGTTATACTTATGTAACCCATACAATTCCTGGGCTACGCTGATCTAACCCACTTGACACCCTGGGCTACATTGATGTCTACATGCTCAACACACAGAGCTACACTGATTTAACCCACACAGTACCTAACCTACACTGATCTAAACTACATAGCACCTGGCCTATACTAATGTCTACTCACTCAACACCCTGGGTTACACTGATGTCTACTCACTCAACACTCTGGGTTACACTGATGTCTACCCACTCAGCACTCAGAGCTATACTGTGTTACCCACACAGCTCTTAGAGCTACAGTAATATTACCCATTGGCGTTTACGGCAACACTGATGTTACCCTAAAAATATATAAACCTTTACTAGTGTTACCAGTATTACATACATTCCCAATACCCATAGTTGCCTGAAGGTCAGTCTTTTCAAATTGTAGTGCTCCTCAGAGGAAGAGAGAGTGAGATGGTTACTTGTATCTCCATTGAAACTAATGTTCATAATACTTAATATGATTTTTCAAAATCATCCTTATTGATAAGTGCAAATCTTCTTGTGTGAACGCGTGCACACACACACACACATATAATAGTTTGTGGAACTCACTAAAGAAATACTTTAGTCTCTTTTGTTACCCTTATGGTTTGATGTTACCATTCATTGTTATAGAAGACTTTAAGTCTAGCAGGTGCACCTTTATGTCACAGTAGTCTCACAGTAGTACTACTATGAGCGAGAGAGAAGAAGGGAGAGAGAGAAAGTAATCTTTCTAATGACACTAATTACTATAAACATAAAGCAATAGAGAAAAGTAGAGTAAGTGGAATAGTAAGAAAGTGTTCTGTGTTGGTCCACTATTCTAAATTACTGATCTACTGTAAACATACCTCATAAACTAACGTACCTTCTTACGGTTATGTTCAGAGCATCCAACCATAACATTTTTTTAATACAACACCTTTCTTTTGAATTTAGTTGATTTTTTTTAGTTTAAATTTCTATTTCTTTCTGTATTATTTCAGCTGTGCCGTCGAAAGAAGCAACATATTACACAGTCCTCTGGTGTCCACCAACGTTTTTTAATCCAGAAAATGACGAATGTTGGCTTCATTCGCGTCAAGCTTGTCCAGGTAGTCAAAGGGTCTGGTTTGGCTGATGCAAACACAAACGATGTATTGGATACCTACATAGCAGTAAATGTCAAGGAAGCTCTCTCAGGTATGTAACTAAATTCTACTTTTTTCCCCTCGACCTTCCTGTATCACCACCACACCTTCTTTCAAATCAATTTCCCCTCTATATATTGCTACAAAGATACAATTAAATCTACAACGTTATGAATTAATATTTAAAATTTTTTTGTTGCTGTTGTTGACTGCTTCTGGTCAACTTTCCTTCAACAAATGAATAGCATGAAAGTATCCAAATTAAACATTTGGTGCGGTATATACTATATTATAGTCTTTCCTTGGACCATACTATATGCTTTGCAATGTTTGGATATATGGATTGCAGTAGGGAAGGTTAGGGCATGTTGCATATATTTAATATCCAACAAGCTAACAAGAGAGCTTTTATATGACCACTCGACCTGCTCCCAGTAATAGCCAAATCTTCCACTGGGTGTATTTTATCATGGCACTAACACTAGAAAGGTTATTATGTCCACGATACAACTAAAGAGTTCTCTTTACCCTATGTTGTATCCGTTCGATCACCAGCCACTTAACAGTGTACTGGGTGCATTTTATCGTGCCACCATCACTAGAGAGCATGCTTTGGTCTCCTGCAGGCTACAGAGTCCTCTCTACTTTGCATGGTATCCGTTCTTTGAAGGCAAAGTGACCTGAGAGTGTGAATAGAAAGTGAATGATGTACAAGAGGATGGAATAGAAAGAGTATGCATATAGGTGTGATGGGGAAGCATTGATAGGAATTTAGTGTAAGTGGAATGTGAAAAAGATAGCGGTAGCTACATATTAGCTGTTGGTAGGGGTTAGATAGAAGAAAGTATAGGTAGTAGTGATGTAGATGTGTCATAGATGTGTCAAGGTAGAAAAGATCGCTTAATGGATAGCAGCAGAGGTGGGTGATGGTAGGTGAGAGTGCTAAATATCTCCTAAGAGACACATGAGGAGGATAAGTAAAGGGTGGTGGATGAGTACAGACAGATACAATGCCAACCTAGAAGTTGTGATGGAGGAGAGATAGTGATAAGGTGTGATGGTGTGGTGGGAAGTGATGATAGTGGGTGAAGATGGAGGGGCAGCACAAACTCTATCCCTTGTGACACAGGCAGTGTGGTACAGCAAATAGGATAGGGGGCAATAAATCAGAGAGTAGAAGGTAGCTGGGAACTTAACAGGAGTATACTGCATGGGAGATCCAGTTTACAACCCAGATACCATCACCATTATTTTCTAATGGTTGTTTTGCCAAGCTTGCATTGGAGTGTGTGTCCTCTGCCACACTGTGTGTCACCAGTCATTGTGGTCTCTAGTCATTTCTTTCCTGAGGTTCAGTTTTCTGAGGTCAGCCACCACCACTTCGTTCCATGTCGTCCTAGGTCTCTCTTTTCCAAGAGTTCCATCCACTTCAAGCGTTCAGAACTGGCTTCTTCCATACATATCACATGCTTGTACCAGTGCAGTCTTCTCCCTCGCATACTACATTTGATTCCTCTTACACCTAAATTTTTTTCTCAGCTCATTCGTGCTCCATCACTCATGCACACTAACATTACACATCCATTGGAGCATGCTTGCTTCATTTCTTTCTAACCATTGCAGATCTTCAGCATTCAGGGCCCGGGTTTCGCTACCATGCAGTATTGCACTTCGTACACAAGCATCATACAATCTATCTTTCACTCTGAGAGAGCAGCCCGTGTTGCCAGCAGAGATAGAAGCTCCCTGAACATTTTCCATCCCATTCTTATTGTGGCTACTATGCTGTTGAGGTCGCCTAGGTAGCAGAAGCTGTCGACTACTTTCAGTGAGCCTTCCTGGAAGTTGAGGGAATGTATTTCACATGTGCTCTTACTAACTAAATCTACTTTCTCTATCAGCCTGCCTGTAATCCCACTACATCTCTTGTGGATCCACTGTTTACACTGCGTATACAGTATGGAATATAAGTACTAGGTCATCAGCATACAAGGTTACATATCATAGGATATACTGACAATAGAAATTATGCAAACAGAATACCAATTGAGCATCAGTTCATCAATTGTCTACTTCTGTGCCATTTGTTTACTCGAGCAGAATTGATTGAGATTACTCACTTAACATCATCTAACTTTAGAGAAATTCTTAAGTTCTTGGTTCATTATTTTGAACAATGTTGGTTTCACTCAATCTTCATCTGACACAACCCACTGCACTTACCTCTTTACTGGCAATATTTCCTTTCCAAATCCCACCCCATGCATTACATACAGTACACCTCGATCCCCCTGTCTCTATACATATGTGTATCTCCTCTCTCTTTCTCCCCCCTCTCTCTATCTCATATATATATATAGGTGATAGGAAAGGTATCCAGCTGTAGAAACCAAGCCAATTGAAACATACAAGTGAGACGTGGTCCCCCAACCTGTCTAGGAGAGTGGTGACTCCAATTAGAATCGTTGCGGGCCGAAATCACCCGTCCAACCCATGCCAGCATGGAAAACAGACATAAAATGATGATGATGATATATATACATATACATGCATGCATACATACATACATACATACATACTTACCCTTTATTTTCTTATAAACAGGATAAAGGTCAGAGGAGAGATTGGGTCATACTTGCGCCAATAGGGTGTCAACCGAAAGAACTGTTCGTATCACTTCATTGGCAAAGATACTTAACATTTATTGATCCAATTAGTCATCATAATCATCATCATTTTTACATCTGTTTTTCCATGCTTGCATGGGTTGAACACAGCTTTTTTCCACTTCGTGTGAACTTTTGTCACCTCCTTCGTGAGATCAGTTTTCACCACTTATACCCATGTCTTCTGTGGTCTTCCTCTTCCACATCTTCCTTCCACTTAGATCATCTGGCATTTCTTCACCCAGCTGTCATCATCCGTATGCATTACATGTCCGTACCAGCACAATCTTCTCTTTTGCACACTACATGTGATTCCTCTTATACCCAGTTTTTCTCTCAACTCAACTGTGCTTCATTGTTCATGCATATTAACATTACACATCCAACAGAGCATACTCACTTCGTTTCTTTCCAGCCTTTGCACATCCTCTGCATTCAATTCCCATGTCTCACTACCATGCAACATCACACTTCGTGCACACACATCATACAACCTACCCTTCACTCAGAGGAAGAAACCCTTTGTTGCCAGCAGAGGTAATAGCTCCCTAAACTTACTTTTTCCACCCTCTTCTTATTCTGGCTACTATGCTTTCAGAGCACCCTCCTCCACTGCTGATTAGGTCATCTTGTTAATAGAAGCTATCAACTACTTCTATGGGGCCTTCCTAGCAATGAAAAGATTTATTTTATTGGTACTCGGCTACTAACTACTCCTGTGTATCTGCCACATGTAAAGTGATTTTTCTCTGTCAGTCTACCTTTTATACCACTGTACTTCTTGTGCACCCACATTTTACATTGGGTACACTGTATAGAACTTCTACCCACTCCTTTTCTGTATATCAAACATAGCCATTACCCTGATGGCAGCAAAGTACTGTCTTCTTTCCTACTTACTAAAACTTTAGTCTTTGCTAAGTTTACTCTGCTCTGAGGCCTCTCAATTCTAGATTTAGATTCAGCTATAAATACTAGGTCATCTGCACACAGAAGTTTCCATGGACATCCAGTCTTAAACTCCTCTGTTATGATCTGAAGAACAATAATAAACAGGAGCAGGCTGAGAAGGGAGCCTTGATGGACACCTACCTGCACCCTAAATTCTCTACTGAATTCATCACCAACTCTCACTTTGCTGACTGCATCTTTGTACATGGCTTGCACCGCTCTCACAAGCCATTCCTCTACATTTAGTTTTCTTAAGGACCACCAGACTACAGGGCATGGTACCCTGTCAAAGGCCTTCTCCAGATTAATGAATGCTAGATAGAGTGGCTTATACTTAGCTAAGAACTTCTCTTGCAGTTATCTCACTAGGAAGAGGGTATCAGTGGTACCCTGACCTGGCATAAATCCAAACTGCATCTAATCAAAGCTAATTCTCTTCCAAATAAGTTGTGCTAAAACTCTTTCTGTTACTTTCATAACTTGGTCCATCAGTTTGATGTCTCTGTAGTTGCGTCTTTCTAGAGCATATCCTTTGCCCTTATAGCAGTTGACGATGGTCCTGCTATGCCATTCATTGGGGATGATACCTCCTTGTACCACCTGGTTGACTATGCAAGTGACTAGCTTGAGCCCTACTTTGCCAGATACTTTCAGCATCTCAGCAACTATCCCTGATGGACCTGCAGCTTTCCCCACTTGCATATCCTTAATGGCCATTTTGACCATATAACTGTCAACTTCAATAGTTGATCCCTCTGTTGGGTCTACTGGTGGGTGTCTCTTTTCCTCCCATGCATTATCCACGTTCAACAGCCTCTTGTAGTAACATTTCCAAACCTCTTTCTTTTCAGCATCAGTAAGGGCAAGTGCACCACTATCATTCTGAGCACATGTTTCCCCAATGATGTCTTGATTCACTCTGACACACTGCTTAGCAATCCGGAACACCTCATGCCTCTGATCCTCTCGTCTCGGAACATTGGCAAACATCTTGCTTTGAGCTTCTATTCATGCTATGTAAAACTGATGTCTAGCTTCTCTTCCAGCAGCTACCTGATATTGTTTTTTGCTGCCTACTTTTTTCTCAGTCTTTCCAGGTCTGTCTTTTAGCATTTATGGCTCTATCTACAGTACTATTCTACCACCATGTCATCTTTCATCTGGCTATTATATTGCTCCTACCACACATCTCATCTGTGGTCCAGAGCAGGTTGTCTCGTAGAAACTCCCAGTTGTCCTCTGTTATAAGTCTGTATATCTTCTTGTCATATGCATCACATAGAACCTCTCTGAACCTGCATTTAGCTGAGGGATCTTTCAGTTTCCATACCTTCCTTCTCCAGATTGTCTTGGGTATCTGAGTCTGTCTAGCTTTTACTCTGAAGTCACTAAAAACAAGTCTGTGCCGAGTGGAGAAGCACAGTTCACTGTGCATTGTTTAATTGAGAAGTGTTTCGTTAGCTTTCAGTGTTCAAATCCTCCATGGGAAAACCTGGTATCCTATTGAAGGGAAGAGATGCCTCTCAGCTGCTTCATGCATTGTAAACTGTGATAAGCTCCAGCACTTCATGATACCTCCTCTCGCCAAAAGGTAGAGGAAACTATTATTGTCTATTATTCCAAACTTTAACTAGTGAGTGAAATGATATCTTAGTGGTAAGTGAGGATTATTACTGTTTTGCTTACTCTAACTAAACTCTCTCAATTTGTACACAATATCATCTATACTGTACTGAGTAATTAGTTAAATGTACATTTATTTGTTTTATTCATATTTTTTAATTTGAAAGCCAAATTAATTGATTACGATATCATAAATATTCAACTCTATAGCTAAAAATGTTAGGTCTGTAGCTTGAGGTTGAAGTTTATCAATAGAAATTAAATATATCATTGGCAAAACTCTCTTAAGTACCAAGGTAATAGTGGTACTCAGTTTTCATGTATGGGTATAATTCTGTTAGTTAAATAAATGCAAACACAAGCTATAGTTAAAATGTAAACTAGTGTAGGTGCTTTGCAACCTCGTGGTTCTGGGTTCGATCCCACTGTACGGTACCTTTGGAGGGTGTCTTCTTCTATAGCCTTAGGTGACTAATAGCTTGTGAGTGGAATGGTAAATAGAAATGTAGAAGCCCATTGTGTATATATGTGTGTGTGTATGGGTGCACTTGTTTACACCAGTCTAAAAAAAAATGTTGTTGTTTATGTTGTGCCTCTTTATGTCGTATAACTTAGTGGATCGACAACTAGGGATCGATAAAATAAGTACCAGATTGCAATAAGTACTGGGGTTGATATGATCAAATAATGACCATTGAAGGTGGTACCCCAGCATGACTACAGTCCAATGACTGAAACCAGTAAAAGAGTGGTGTAAACATTTCATAAACTTGATGTAATAACTCTCTCAAACATCCAAAGTTATGAGACCCATTATCAGGCTGGGTATGTGAATATGTGTGAGTGAGTGTATATGTGTATAAAAACAATTTAAATTCTAAAACTAAGAAACCCTTCATACATTGGCTTCTCTAGTTTCAAGTGAAACCAGGTACAAAAATATCAAGACATTGAGCATTAAGACCATTTATATATAGTATAACTGACTAAGTTCTCTCATTTGTAAAGATATAACTGAAACTATTATCATATGGATTTTTCTTGTATTAATTATTTTTAACTGCTTTTTGCCAACACAGATCATCACTAGTTTACTTCGGCTCTTAATATTTTCACTAATAGTAAGGTTTTTTTTTTCCTCCCATAAATTCTGTATTTGGCAGGATGTAAAATTCAATATCAGGTTTTCAGTATTCAAATTTCCATCATTATTGCATTTCATAGAGTGATTGTAAATCAACATTGTAAACTTTCTATTTTACCAAATTGTAACTTGTAGACACACATATTAAATAAAGTATGTAGTGTCTTTAGCAAACACATGCATGGGTCAGAGACACCTAGTATAGAAGACAAAAGGTGTGATATTTGTATTGCTATATTGTTGAGTAACCTCGGTTAATTCGGTTCGAGTCAACCCATTAGTTTGCTATATTTGGGAAATTTCAAGCTTAAGATTTAGTTTAGGAAAAGCAATTGACGCAGTCAGCTATCCTACCCCATACTTGTGCATATCTAATTTCATAAATTAGCAACCGATTTACACTAATGTTACTTCTAGGCAACTATAAATCTTTACTATTTTCACCCTTTAACCTAAAGGACCAACTTCTTTTCTCTATTTTTATTGCAGCAATTGTTTTAATTACATGTCTTTATATTTGTCCTGCTGTTTGATCAAATTACTACACCTCAGTTATATTTATTGAGTGATTATAACTGCCTAGTCACATTTTTCCTTCACCCTTCTCTCTGGTTTTTCAACTTTTTTTATTGTTACCAGCATTAACCTACTTTTTCACTATAACTTTTGTACAACAATCCTTTGCTTAGCCAGCTGTGACTGGTAGTATATGTAATATCTTACAAGTTTCAATTTGTATTAGTAACAAGTGTTTGACATTGTTCAATTATATTAAATAGCACACATGTTTTGGCCTGCATATTTATATACTTATGTAACTGCATACATACACTTGTATAACTACATATGTGTACACATATAACTACACACATGCACAATAATAAACATGCATATTCTTAAATGCAGTCATTCACAAATGCAAATATGCATGTAGGCACAGATGCATATGCACACAATCAACCATATCCTCTAGCATGCATGGAAACCTGCTCATGCCCTGAAACATGCACACATACACACACACACACATGAGTCTATGAGTAACCTCGACTTGCTAGAAATGGCATCCAAATTTCCCCCAAATTACACCGTACCATGTTAAATGGAAAAGGATACATTGGACATATGTCTGCTCGATCAGGGTTGACCTGTGGTTGAGCAACAACAACACACACAACAGATGCGCTCTCTCTCTCTCTCTCTCTTCTCTCTCTCTCTCTCTATATATATATATATATATATATATATATATATATAAAAAAAATGGGCGCAGCATGGCCGAATGGTTAAGAAGTTCGCTTCGCAATCACGAGGTCCCGGGTTCGATCCCACTGAGTGGCATCTTGGGCAAGTGTCTTTACCATAGCCTCGGGTCGACCCAAGCCTTGTGAGTGAATCTGGGTAGACGGAAA
>JAOPJM010000001.1:13650701-13660977 GCA_027124095.1 Muusoctopus leioderma
CCACGCAGTGGGATCGAACCCGGGACCTCGTGATTGCGAAGCGAACTTCTTAACCATTCGGCCATGCTGCGCCCATTTTTTATATATATATATATATTCATGTTTAGGACATTCATTTGAACCATGACATTGAGTGTAGAGGTCAGCTTAAAACAGCATTAATATTAAAATTGTAAAATTAGGTTGGTTAGAAATTGAGTGGAGAAAGAAAACAATAATAAAACAATAACATTAACATGCATGTATGCATGCGTGTGCATGTGTGTAGTTTCTATTGTGTAAAATCAGCTCTCCAGAATCCCTTAGTTATTATTATCCTCCTGCCAGTTGAATAAATTGAACAGTATGTTATATAGTAGTTATCAATAGGTTTATGAGTAATTAGATAAACAATATCTCATTGCTTATAATCTCCATTTTTTTTATCATCATCATCTCCACCACAATCTCACTGTTTTGTGGAAAGTGTTTGGTCTGTATCAGGTAGGTGAGGGCTGAGGTGGAAGCATAGACTGGGAATGAAAAGAGGAGAGAAAAATGTGAGAGGAGAGAGAGAGAGAGAGACAGATAGTTAGTGAGAAAGAAATAGAGAGTGGGCTACAGAGAGATAGAATAGAAAAGTGAAGTGTACACAGAGATGTGGATACAAAGAAGCATGGGTAGAAAGTATGAAAAAGAGGAGAGGTACGAGAGCGGAAGAGTAGCAGAGACAACGAGATAGGAGAGAAGAAAAAAGTGAGTAAAACAGAAAGGTGTGTGTGTGTGTGTGTGTGTGTGAAAGATAGATAGATAGATAGTGAGAGAGAAGGGGGTGAGAGAGAGACACATTTATTAACATTAGTTAAAATATTTTTCCTGCATGACTAACTAGATACAGACTTTTAACTGGGGTGGGGAAATAAAAAAAAGAAAGCAGGGAAATGAAAATGAATAGAGTTTATCTACAAATAGAGTTTATCCAGAAATTCACTTGATCTTGGTATGTAAAGAATGTCCACTGACAGCTTTTGATATTAGAGTACTATTGTGGGTGTGAAGCTGAAGCAGATCCATTGACAGACTAGCTCATTGAGGAAGGCTCAATCACACACCCACTTATATATCTGTCTTGTATATATATAAATGGATTAGACTGACAATCTGGCAACTTCTCTCTCCCACCCTCTCTTTCTTCCTGTCTCTCTCTCCTCCTTTCCCTCTTTGTCACACACACACACCAACTGTTTCTCTGTGTCTCCCTCAAAACATTTCTCTCCAACTATCCATATAAACATTCAATGTGGTGCATTCCCCCATCTACTCATATTCATTCATACATATTCACTATAGAGTTGGTCAAACACACACACACACACACACACACACACACACACATATGCACGAACGCACACACGTGCACACACACACACACACACACACACATTCTCTCTCTCCCAATATAAAGGTTAAACAGACTGACTATACTATCAAACAAGTTCATTTACTCTCACAAATGTCAGTCTGTCTGTCTGTTTGAGTATGGCTTGCTTAAATTATATTAGAAAGTACTTTATGTAAGTAGTTCACGTATCTGAATTCTGAATAAACATGTAAGACTACTGGCGTTTTTTTGTTTTTTTTTGTTTGCCTGGAACATTATGACTGAAACTTTTCAACTACACTGTATCATTATACTTGGTGCCAGAGTGGAACAAAATGGCAAAGATGCTGCTGTGCTTCATGTGTTATGTTGAGATAGATAGATAGATAGAGATTGATAAACACCTACACACACATATATATCATCATCATCATCATTGTATGTCCATTTTCCATGCTGACATGGGTTGGACTGGTGATTTCGGCCCGCGTCAGTTGCGTATGGAATCACCACTCTCTGAAACCGGTCGGGGAACCACACCTCACACATGTTTCTTTTGGCTTGGTTTCTACAGCTGGATGCCCTTCCTATCGCCAACCACTTTACAGTGTGTACTGGGTGCATTTATCATGGCACCATCACTAAATAGGTTGTCATGTCTAAGACACAACTATAGAGCCCTCTCAACCCTGTGTTGTCTTCGAACGATCACGATCACCAAACACTTTACAGAGTGCACTGGGTGCATTTATTGTGTCGCCAGCACTAGAGAGGGTGCTTTGTGAAAGATAGATAGATAGATAAAGATTTCCTCTCTACTCTACATAGTCTCCGTTCTATGAGGGCAAACATGACTTGAGAGTGTGAATAGGAGATGGGCTATGTATGGGAGGGTGAGATGAGTAAAGAGTAAGAGTATGGATAAAAATAGGGGAAGCCAAGAATTTGATACTTTACATAGTCTTCGTTCTATGAGGGCATGTGACTTGAAAGTGTGAATAGGATATAGGTTGTGTATGGGAGGGTGAGATGAGGAAAAGAGTCAGAGTATGGGTAGGAAGAGGGGAATCTAAGCATTTGATGGGGGGAGAAGAGAAAGGAGCAATAGTGAGGGAAGGAAGGAAGGTGTGACTATGGTTGTGAATGGGAAAGTAGTGATTCCGGGAGAGCAGAAGGGGGACGTGGAGAGGAGACAGAGTATTAGTATAAAAGGAAAGAGTATTGATTGTGTGGAAACTACATATTGGGTGTTAGGTATAAGATAGCATTGGTATCAAGCAGAGATGAGTGGGTGAGAATAAGGAGAAAAGTAGTGGTTGGATAAGAATAAGGAGAAAAGGGGTGGTTGGATAAGAATAAGGAGAAAAGTAGTGGTTGTATGAAGGTGAAAGAGGGATGCAGAGAGGATAGAGATGGAGAAGAGGCAGAGTGACAGGAGGTGAGATGGAGTGCAAATAGAACTGATAGCGAGTGAAGATGTGGGATGTAGGACAAATGTCATCCTCTAGAGTGGAATAGGACAAGAGGTGATAAAATCAGAAGGTGCCTAGGATAGTTGGGTACTTGACAGGAGCATATTGGGTGGGAGGTCCATGCCAAGCTTGCACTGGGGGTGTGTTCTCCGCCATATAACATCTCGCCAAACATCACGGTCTTCAGTCATCTCTTTTGTGAGGTTCAGATTCTTAAGGTCAGCCATCACCACTTCGTCCCATGTCTTCCTAGGCCCCCCCTACCCCACGGGTTCCAACCACATCAAGTGCACGGCACTTCTTTATACAGCTCGCATCCTCCTTAAGCATCACACGTCCGTACCAGTGCAGTCGTTTCTTTCATGCTACGTCTGATTCCTCTTATACACAACTTTTTCTCTCAGTTCGTTTGTGCTTTGCCGTTCGCATGCATACACACACACACTTCTATATTTTATTATTTATTAAATGATAGAGGAATATTTATCTTATTCAATTAATCCATTTAAATACAGTTTAACACAAGTAATTAACTATAAAACTGAACATTTATCATCCGTGGATTTTCCACAGGTACCCACTAGTTTTCTCATAATAGATAATTACATTTTCATTTATTCTATCTCTGCAGAAAAAGAAAAATACAAGAATAGTAGGAAAGGAAAGCAAACTGCCAGTTAAATCACAATGTTTAACCAAAGTAACAAAATCTGTGGCTGTTGTCAAGCCAAAATGCAACCACATTCAAGATGAGCCTCTTATTGAAGAACTTTCCAAGGCATTGCAACCAATTGATTTGTCTCGAGATAATCCAGAATCTTCTCCAATTATAATGTAAGAATTTTGTTAATATCAGAGTATTAGACATTTCTTTTTCAGCAGGCAAATATTCAAATGAAATATTTCACTTAATTATAATTATAGGGTCCAGCCTTTTACTGACTAAATAGAAATAAATGATCCATAGCTGTTGTTTAGCTGCAGATCAGCTCTGGTTGAGCTGACTTATGATCAAAGGTCAATCTAGTATTACATTGTCAAATGTGTCCTTCCTTTTCTAAGACAGTGTGATTTGAGGGAATTTGGCTGCTATATCTAGCTGGTTGAATGACCGTGTAGAGGGCTCCCTCATTGGTTTGATGACCTCTGTAGTGTTCTGGAGAGATGCTACTGACTGATCTCAATATATTCAAAACTCTAATTGCTGTTTCTATATCTATTTTCCAAGTATTTTTCCTTACTTTCTTGTCAACCTGAACCATATTACAAATTGTATTAAGTCTCTGTGTGAACCTATAACTAATAAAAATTGAATACAATTTGATTTGAAGTTGTGATAAAGGAGAATACTCAGCTTGAAGGATGTATATGAATTTCATATTCTATTGAACTTGAATCCCTCCAAGTTCAAATAAATGCCGATAATATTGGCCCTGTGCCTATTTGAGCAACCATTAGTGTTAGTTGCATTCCAACTAAAATGTAAATCAGGTAATGTGATATATTTTGCTCCTTTACAATTTCAAATAGCAATTACATGTCCTGTATAATTTGTTTTACATATCTTGCAGCACTTAAGGTGGTGTCATTCTTTCAAACTTGAGCAGGCATTTAAAATCCTTGTAAATTTAAGTAGCTAAACTAATTCTTTCTGATGCTCAACTCCAGTTCCAACCTTGCAAGTCTATGAATTATTCGATTCCAGTGTTGCTGCTGCTTATAGTGAATTTTACCACACTATATTGTCTGCTTACAGTTAGATGGACTTGACTTTTGAGATAAGTGTTGCCCATGAATACCATGTTGTGATAGGATGTGAAACACTTGTTCCTGAGATGCTTCTTTCTGAGTCTTATTGACCTGGCCATCTGTAGTTCTCAATTTTATGTAGGGTAACATAATTTTAGTAGTATACTTCAATAAATAATTATAATGTAAAACTCGAATGGTTAGATATCTAAAGTATTTTTATGTCATTTCTATTTTTAAAGGAATTGTATTAGCTTTAATTAGATATTTGATTCATTTGAATTATGTATATTTTATTCTAGAATTGATCTGGAACCATCTGAAGTTAAAGAGCCAGAAGTACCTGAGGTAAGGTTTAGATCATTTTAACATTTTTCCCCATTACTGATATGGGTCTTCTATACAATATACTACCATTCATCTATGAGGCCTACAATTCTAAGATCTAACTTCAAAATTCCTATCTTCTTGTATCTTCCTCTGCTATAGGTACTTTTCTCTGGAAGCACGTGACAGTTTTTCATTGAGCCCTCATTGTCCATTTGTATCCCATGTCCATACCAGTGCAGCTGTCTTTTCTACATATGCCAGCTGATATAATTACTCCCAAAATGCTATCTCAACTCACTTCTTATATACTTCCGTTCATGCAAGTTAACATTACACATCTAATGGATCATTCTCAATTAATTTCTCTCCATCTGTAGATCTTCTACATCCAAGGCCCTGTTTCCATACCATGCATTATATTTCCTACACCTGTTGCATTGGCTGCTTTTTGTGTGGAGGAAGAAACCCTTTATTGTCAACAGGAGTAACAGCTTCCTCAACTTCTTCGCTTTTCTTACTCCTAGTTACTACACTTTTGCAACATTCACTCTCTGCACTAGGTAACAAACTATCAACTATGTCTAGTGTGCTGTCTGCAGTTTATGAACTTCATTTCATAGGTGCCTTTACTGCTAACTATTTGTATAATTTAGCATATCTGAAAATCTGTTTCCTTTTCGTCAGACTGCTGGAATTCAGTAGTATGCATTTCTGCATACTTTTGAATTCCTACCTATTTCCTCCCAGATAGCACTGAGATGTTTCTGTTACTAATTAGCACTTTGATCTTAGCAATGTTGACTTTTAGGCCTTTTAACATTAGACTATTTTTCGATGTTTGGAACTTTTCCTCTAGCTCATTGACCTTCTGCAATGTGAGCCAAATTTGTTATTTTTTTTTTTTTTTATTTTTTTAATATACTATAATTACAGTAGTACATGTTTGTTTTTGTTTCAATAGGTCGATTATGATGGTTTTGATAAAGAACATATGAAAGATCCATTCTGGGAAGCTTTGTATGCTAAAGATATTTTTGATTACTATAGAGAGCAAGAGGTAAGAAGATAACCATTTATTTGCTTTTTCTCATTAAACCAGTTTTTGCAGAGATTTAGACGTCTCCCTAGCCTGTGGATTATTAAAGTGAATAACGTAATTCCTGCTAGGAATTGTTACTTCTGGTCCAGGTGTATTAAGGTATATTTTAGTTGAAAGCTGGCAGTCAGCCAATTACAATAAATACATTTACACTTGTGCTTCAAATACTGAAGCTGAATGTTTTAGCTGAAAAAGAAAAAGGGTAGATTTATTTTTTATTTTATTTTTTTACAGCTGCTTCTTGTCACAATTTATTCAGCTAAAATGTGAAAACAATTATTTTCACAAGTTCAACCAGAAAGTACTCTAGAATACATCTTTCCACAGTGAAATATAACAATGGAAAAATTTCTTCAGCCACATCACTTTGCTTGTATCTAAGAAAGTGCCATCAAAGTGGACATACTGGAAAACACATTCCTAAATTTTCTTGCTAAATTTACAGGCTCCACTGAACAACAATGACTCTCTTCTTACTAACTTCACCACACCTTCAATCTTCAGCCATATTGCAGATTGCATTGACTACAATACTACAATAGCTACCCTCAATCCCACCCTCATTAAACAGTAGAATATAATTTTTTGTAGATTTCAATTGTAGTCATGAAAACCACAGCTGGCTGAAGGACATTGAATCTTATATCACAATTCTGCACATCCTTAGCAGACACTATAAATTTCAGACTAACTGCTGATATATATCAAGAGGAGAGCATTAGAGATTCATTTATTTCTAGGATCTCCTGAGCATATTCAACAAAGTCTCCTCGAGAACTGTTCCAGAACAGGCAATCACCAAAGCTCATTCTCTAGAAGCTACTCAGAGAAATGCAGAGGCTTATCAGTGATCTTCCCTCCCTACTCAATGCCCTATCTGGAACTACAGCAAAAATAGTCCAGCACTCTTAGCAATGAGCATACTGCTGCTGTTATGAACAAATCAACCTATAGATGATGGTATGTTTGTACTGGCCTCTTCCATGACCACTCTTTGTCCAGCAAAGAACAGTACTAGCCACACTGCATAAAGGTTGGGCATCTTTTTTTCCGAGCATGTTGGTCAAAAATAGCCTCGACATCTACAATCCTTGCTAAAAGGGCACACAAAGGAAGTAGACCTGAAAAAGCTACAATCACTGTATATATGGCTAAACCATGTACTGGATTTGTGTAGTGTCACAATTTCATAGATGAGAATGTTCACAAGAATCTCTCTCCCATCTCAGCAATGTCTTCGAATTGGCTTGGCAGCACACTATTTCTTCATCTTCTGTATTTCAAAAATCTTGTGTAATTATTTGTATGAAAAGGTGCAGTTAAATGTTTTGCCTAACTTGGTTCCTCTATAATTCTGGGACATTACTTTCTTAAATGACACAACTCTATCATATCTAAACTTGAGGTTTGTTAAAAAAAATCTTATTGTTGCTTGACCTTTTCCTTCCTATGTTGGTGTATTTTTTCCCACCTATACAATGATTTGAAGCCAATTTTTACAAAATTTCACTGCTTTTCTCTGCTTGATGAAATGTTTACGACTAACTGATTTCTTGATGATTCAATAAAGATAGCTGGAAACAATTTGTCGACTTCACAGCAATGTGGCTCAGATTCTATTGCAGAGACAGAGAAATCGTCGCCGAAACAGCGACGGATATGGGAATCGATCTTCGTAATAAAAACTCTTGTGTTACTGCACAGCCAACAAGTGTCAAAGTTATAGCTATTATCAGCGCTTCTGCGAGATCAACAAAATTTGAAGAAAAGAGAGAAAATTTTCAGAGATAAACTCAATTTATTAGCTTAAAATGAAGTTTTTCTCTTTTCTTCTAATTTTGTTGTCGCAGAAGTGCTGATAATAGCTATAACTTTGGCACTTGTTGGCTGTGCAGTAATACAAGAGTTTTTATGAAGATCGATTCCCATATGTCGCTGTTTCGATGACGATTTCACTCTCTGCAATAGAATCTGAGCCACATTGCTGTGAAGTCGACAAATCGTTTCCAGCTATCTTTATTGAATTTAATAAAATTACTTTTTGCTGTAGGAACGACATGCATTACACAAACATTCATTGAAAATCGGACATTTTTATCTGACATGTTATCGACAGACAATGACATTTTGATTTTCAACCACATATGACAATCATGATTGGTCAATTTCTTTATCGGTTCATCTATGATACTGCTGATTGGCTGAACGCATGGCTAGCAGCCAAGTTTACGAAACTATCAAACCCAGAAATAATAGAAAATTTGTTTTTTACAAATTAATGTGCAACTTTTATCGGTGGGGACAATTAGGTTTGAGAGATATATATAACATTTCACGAATTATCATGTATGAATTAAGTTGTCCCCAGCTGTGTTGCACGAAACTCTGAAAATAAGCAGAAAAATAGCAAATGCCCTACGGCCTAAATGTTTTACTGAAATAAAACAATTTATTCTCTTTAACAGTTGCGTCCCTTATATCATGTACATTGACAAAAAGTGTTCGCTTTGTAATAGAAAGTTTTTATAACTAATAAAATTAAAAGTAACTTTATTTAGCAGAAGATTACTTTAACTTTTCTTGAAAAGGTGCTGTAGCTGTCACTGGATGCTAAATTTTTTTTCTTTAAATAATCTAGATATATATTTTTATCCTTGTTAAAGTATGTCCAGCAACCAAAACTCTGTCCCAGTTTTCAACAACTTTTGTCTCTTAAATTATGCTCAACTTATAATTGCTTTAATTTTAAAATTTTTTTATAGTGCAACTTTACTGTACCAGATTATATGTCCAGTAAACAAAATGATGTTACAAGGGAAATGAGATCCATTCTTATGGACTGGTTGGTTGAGGTTCAGACGAACTTTGAATTGCATCATGAAACACTCTACCTTGCTGTCAAGCTTGTTGATACGTATCTATCTAAAGTTACTATCAAACGTTGCCACCTTCAACTTGTGGGGACTGCTGCAATGTTCATTGCCTGTAAATATGATGTAAGTTTATAAATATTTTAAATACTCTGTTCACTGCATGTTAGAGATATTTAACTGTTAAATTTTCTCCTGCTTTCCTTCTCACTATCTGCTTCCATCTCCTATAGTTTTTAGCTTATTACTCTGTTAGTTCACTTACCACTCTCTCATTTAGCTGATGAGGGAGCCTCCATGCAGTCACTCAATCTGCCAGAAATAATAGCCCAATTTTCCTTAAATCACACCCTACAGTCTTAAAAAGGATAACGTAGTCATAGATACACTATACCTGCAAACAAGATGGGATAGTTATGGCTGGAATGCCTTTAATCATAGTTTGCTCAATCAGGGATGACCTGAGGTTAAACAGCAACCATCATATCTCTTCTTCACAAGAGACTAGACTCTTTTACTTCTTTCTGAAGTCAGGACTTATTTGTGAGTGGCTTCTACAAAATATATTATATGGAAACAATCCTAAAACTGAAATCACCTTTCTCTATCTGGTGGCTTGATGCATGAGATTGTAGTTGACATTAGGAATTTGCATCAAGCAAATAAATTGTGATATTGAAAAATTACATAACGGTGGTGCCCCAGCATAGCTGCAGTCCAATGACTGAAACTAATAAAAGAATAATAGTCTAATCCATACCAACAGGAAACATTTAAACTGTAGTTGGATTCAAAATGTCTAAGACTTGTGGATAAACTTTCATATGACAAAAATAATTTTTTTTTAAGGTTCAAGATTTTATTCATAATAGACTATTATTAAGATTAATATATCGCAATGTATTCGGTTCTTTAGGTATGAAATACATGGATGGCTGTTAGGTTTTTTTTTTTTTTTTGGACTGCTCAGTCTGGAGGCAAGGCATTGCCCATCGCCTTTTTTCAGGGCCGCTGTGACTGATGGGAGGGAGGGAGAGAGGGAAGAAGGTATCCTCAGACCAGAGACTTGGCTTGAATGCTTGCAACAGAGTGGACTCCACTAAAGGCACCCAAGGGCCAGGTGGTGGTGGTAGTAAAACCAGGCAACGGAATAAGTCTACAATCGAAGTAGGCCACTGAGATTTGAACTCATAATGCAAAGAGCCGGAATGAATGCGGTGAGGTGTCATCCGATGCGCTAACAATTCTGCCAGTCCACTGCCCTAGATGGGTACTTTATTTATCTACCCTGAAAGGATGAAAGACTCCTACAGGAATCATGGTCGACCTGGTCCAAAACCCAGACTCATCAGACTGTCTTTCTCGGACCCCGCAGAGGCAACCTCATATCATCTGG
>JAOPJM010000001.1:13682007-13693114 GCA_027124095.1 Muusoctopus leioderma
AAATAAAGTTTGTTTGAACATTATTACTTCATTTTTTCTTATCGAGCCTTAGAGATTATTGATCGAACCACGTATGTTGTTATCTTCCATTCCCTGAAGGTGATAAAATATGTACCACTAAAATACTGAGATTACTCAATCAACTATACTTCTTCAACACAAAATCAGTTTCATGACTAATTTAAAAAAAAGTTATCTTTAAAGTATTAGTGAACTTTTACTTTTGGAAAAGTCATAAACATTTCATCTTTTAATTTCTTTTTTTAAATTGCTGTGTTGGAATAACTTCTATAAAAAAAAAAAACCTAAAGGTAACAAATAAGTGGATTTATTAATGGAACACATAGATTGAGTGAAACAGATTAACTTCAGTCTGAAGTTTTCCCTTTGAATATGATTAGTTTCTATTTTCCTCTATCAAGAGACCTTATTTATCAATTTCAATGTTTATAGATTCATCAATAACAAGGCTACATCTATTTAAGTTTAAGATTTACTGATACAATATTCAAGTCTTTCCTCAAATAAGCTACCCCTTTATATGGTATCTGCATTATCTTAAGGTGGTATCTTATATCTTCAAGATCCCAAAGTATTGGACAACTGGTACTGCTCAGATGAGATAAGGCTGACTACAAAGTTAACTGAACTCTCTAACACTCTAGTTATAAAATAGGTATGGTGACACAATGAGAGAGAATCAGATTAGTTTGTAAAATTGACAAACTGCATGGTTGTTTACAATTCAGAGTTCAAATACTACCAAAGGTCACGTCTGGTTTAGCTAGTTTTCCTTTGGCTGATTGCATCTTGTACAATACCTTGCCAGAAGTTTCCAGAAATTAAAATGTGGATTGAGACCACAACTACAATCTACATCTTCAATATGAATCTAATTAGAAGACTAAGAATTTGCTAGCAATTGCACAAGGTGACTGCTCAGAATAGTTCATAAGCTAATTTCTTAGTTCTTTATTACAAATTTTATTTCAACCTAGTCACTAAGCAAAATCTACTTAGTTTTCATCTCTTCTGAATCTGTCAAAGAAGTAGCATACTGGAATTATTAGTAAATAATGTTTTCATTTTGCTTAGTATGCAATCAAATTAAAAAGAAAAAAAACTGACATGTATAAAATGAACCATTGGTGTGGCAGTAACTTCTTACCAAAATAAGCCTAACTGGCTTTCAGTTCCCAGTAGGAACAGATTCACTTACTGCACTAAAAGTTGGAAAATACATGAACATGACAGCATTCCATTTCCCTTCTTTTGTAATCCAAATAGTCTTATGTTTTTGACAATATTTCTATTACAATGACTGATGTTTTCTCTCTCCAAACCTTTAGCATAGATTTCTGTCTAATAATAAATTATTTTGTTTTGTCTTACTTCTTTTGCTATCACAAAATGCTTATTTAATACATTTACTTCCAGTTACTTGAACGTACTCCCAATACTCGGTTAGGGATGCCTGGCTGCCCACAAGGTGATATCCGGAACCATCCATTCTTCAAACCAATTGATTGGGAGAAATTGGAGAAACGAGAAATAGAACCTCCTTTTAAGCCACGAGTGGTAAGTATTAATGAAATGTTTTATCATATCATTATAATTAATATATTTCATGACAGTCTTTCGTTAATATTTGTTTTACATCTATCTTGGACATTTGTATGTTACTGGAGCAAGTATTTTTATACATGGATGCCCTTCTTACTATGAACCACTCAATTGTGAGAGTGGAACCTATTGTCAGCGAAAGTAGACTGATGTAAGAATTATATCTTACCTAATGGCACAACAGTAGCTGTAGGTTTTGATCTCTTTGTTTGTGATCAGGGGTTGAACACCTTATCCCATCTGCATCATGCCTTCAACATAACATATATAAAACTGATGATATTTAATGCTGACATAGTTGAACAAATCTGCAATATGTCCACGCATCTCTTATTCTCAGATCTTGTTTGATCTGCTTCAACTAAGGGTGCCTTGTATTACTTTCGTAGGTACCTTTAATATAGTTTCCTTTTATTTTTTCCTTTATTCTATTTTGTGTTTTTAGAGGTATTTTCAATTTATTTGTTGATATTGAATTTGTAGTACGAGATCTTCCCCACATAGTCTCAACAGAAGGACGAGCCATTCTGAAGAGATGGTATCAAACATAATTAAGGATATGAAGGCAGGGAAGACAGCTGGCCCATCAAGAATAGTCATTGGGATGCTTAAAATATCTGGCAGTGTAGGGCATGGGCTAGTCACTTGTATAGTCAATCAAGTAATACATGAAGGTGTCATACCAAATAACTGGCATAGCAGCATCATTGTCAGCTGCTACAAAGGCAAAGGAGATGCACTACAAAGAAGTAACTACAAAGGCATCAAATTGCTGGACTAGGTTAGGAAAATTACAGAAAGAGTTATAGTACAATTGATTAGGAACAGAATTAGCCTAGATGAGATGCAGTTTGGCTTTGTGTCAGGTAGAGGTATTACTGATGTCATCTTTCTAGTGAGACAGCTGTAGGAGAAGTACTTAGCTATAAGTAAGCTGCTGTACCTAGCATTTGTCGACCTGGAGAAAAAGAAAAGGCCTTTGACAGGGTTCCTCTCTCTGCAATCTGGTGGTTACTTAGGAAACTTGGAGTAGGTGAATGGCTTGTGAGTAGATGAATGGCTTGTGAGTAGATGAATGGCTTGTACAGAGATGCAGTCAATAAGGTGAGAATTAGCAATGAGTACAGTGACGAATTTAGCATGCAGATAGGGGGCCATCAGGACTCGGTCCTCAGCCCCCTTCTGTTTATCATAGTCCACCAGACCATAACAGAGGAGTTTAAGACGGGATCTCCCTGCGAACTCATGTATGCCGATGACCTAGTGCTTATAGCAGAATCTATAGAAGAGTTAAAGAAGAAATTCCAGACATGGAAGCAAAATCTAGAATGAAGAGGCCTCAAAGTAAACTTAGCAAAGACTAAAGTTTGAATAAGTAAGAGAGAAGACAGGACTCTAATACCATCAGGGAAATGGCCATGTCTGATCTGCAGAAAAAGAGGAGGTAGAAATTCCATAAGGTGTACCCAATGTAACCTATGGATACACTAGAGGTGTAGTGGAATCACAGGCAGGCTGTCAGAGAAGGTAGGCTTTGTATGTGGTAGATGCTCCGGGGCAGTAATCACTAAGAGCACATGTGAAATAGATTCTCTCAAATGCTTGGATGGCTCCCTAGATGTAGTTGATAGCTCCCTAGATGTAGTTGATAGCTCCCTAGATGTAGTTGATAGCTCCCTAGATGTAGTTGATAGCTTCTGTTACCTAAACGACTAAATTAGCAGTGGAAGTGGGTGTTCCAGCAGCCAGAGTAAGAACGGGTTGAAAAATTTCGGGGAGCTATTACCTCTGCTGGCAACAAAGGGTTTCTCTCTCAAAGTGAAAGGCAGTTTGTATGATGCTTGTGTATGAACTGCAATGTTGCATGGTAGCTAGACATGGGGCATGACTGCAGAGGACTTGTGAAGACTAGAGAGAAATGAAGTGTAATGTTAGTGTACATAAAAAATGGAGCACAAATGAGACGAGAGAAAAATTGAGTACAAGAGGAATCCGATGTAGTGTGCAAGAGACAAGACTGCACTGGTATGAGCATGTGCTGTGTATAGAGGATGACAGCTGTATAAAGAAGTGCAGGCATTCAAAGTAGATGGAACCAATACAAGAGGAAGACATGGGATGATGTGATGAAGACTGATCTTAGGATGCTGAGTCTCACAGAAGAGATAACAAAGGACCGCGATGATTGGCGACACGCAGTGCTGAAAAAAACCCGAACACTTGTGCAAACATGGCGAAACAAACATGAAAATGGTGGTAGTAGTGATTGAGGCAGAGATGTATCGACATTCAGGTCTCTTGCCCAATATATCCCTGTTAAGTTTGTATCTTCTGCCCCACCTCCTCTTGATACACTCTCATCTCTCTGTCACTCACCCTCACACCTATTCACTGTATCATGTAATGAGGGATGGCTTTTGATCTATCCATATTCAATCCCACCTATCACCATCCTTATAACTGTACCTCGGATCTGTGTGTATCAGATACACACTTCCATCACCATTCCTCTACATCTATCTTATAATAGTGTCTATAGATGAGGGATTGCATAGGATCTGTTCCTATCTGATACATACTACCATCACCCCTTCTGTGCTGCCACTCATCACTCCACTTCTCTCAGGCCACTTGTTATTGACACTCTCTGTACCACTGCCCATCTCTATTTTATCTTTCACTTGCTATCTCTACTAGTAGTCATTACTAGTTTGCGCTCTCTTTCTCTCACTAGCAAACTTGTAGCTACCATTACTGTCTCCTTCCCACTACTCCCAGCCATTACTTTCTCTCTTTCTTTACTCCAACCTCACACCCTAATCACTTTGTTTCTCCCATCATATTCTTGCTTCCTTTACCCACTGAAGCTGGTTCTTCTCCAAACACACCCACCCAATATATAGTTATCACTATTTTTCTCCCATTCCTCTTCCTCTACTATTCAATCACTGCTTGCCCATCACACTTGTATTCATACTTTCCCTCCCACCCTCCTATACCTCATTCACTTTCTATTCACACTCTCAGGTCACATCTGCCCTCAAAGAACAAAGACTATGTAGAGTAGAAAAAACTCTTTAGCCTGCAGGACACAAGGCATCCTCTCTAGTGTTGGTACCATGATAAAATGCACCCAGTACACTCTGTAAAGTGGCTGGTGATCGAATGGAGACAACGTGTCATGGACATGACAACCTTTCTAGTGTTGGTGCCACAATAAAATGCACCCAGTATGTTCTATAAAGTGGTTAGTGTTAGGAAGGACATCCAGCTGTAGAAATGTACAAGTGAGATGTGGTCCCCCGACCCATCTTGGAGAGTGGTAACTCTGAATAAGAACTGACTTGGACTGAAATCACCAATCCAACCCATGCTAGCATGGAAAGTGGATGTGAAACGATGATGATGAGTTTCCTGAATGTTAGTCTTGTAAATATTTCTTCTGAAAAATTTTCATTGAACATTATGAATATCTATATACTTCTAGATTTATTTTGTATATTAATTTTCTTTTTTTTTCTTTAGAAATCTGATTCTGATTGTACCAATTTTGACAAAGAATTCACTTCAGATGTGGCTAAACTGACACCACCAGACAAGGAATTGTGTAAGACAATAGATCAAAAGATGTTCCAGAATTTCAGTTTCACTGCTTAAAAACATTGCTATCCTCTAAACCAATGTCTTTATTTTCAATTTTTTTAAAAATAGTTTTCTCAAGGAGCAGCCCTGTCAATAAACATCAATGGTGTTTACCTTTTTTGTACCCCAATCTCTGTGCTAGCCTCAAATTTTTCCTCAACTCAACCATTCCTCTTAATTAACACAATAATATTTTGACCTTGAAGAAGTGAAGCGACAAAGGTTTGGGTGATATGAAGCAATAAACAATTTTGATTTGTCTTCACACATACATACACACAAATATTCTTGATTCAATTTAGTTTTTCAGCTTTTTCGGGAAAAAAAAAACCCACAAAAAAATAAACAAAACCTCTCTTGATGTGACAGAGGGAATCTTTGGTATCTTATTTAATACTATTAACACATTTCATGTCTCAGATTACTTTTTCAATGTTGATGCTCGTGAATTGCAGTATTTGTAATGTTCATCAATATCACCACAATGCTTTTTATATGCCATCACTTCTTAAAAAATATAAAATTAAAAAATATCAAAACATGGAAAGAAAACAAATTTTAAAACTTGATTAAGAAGATGTTGGTAATGATGATTAAAAATCATTGTTCTCTGCATGAAGTGATTTCGAATATAGCTGATGGAATTTCTCATCAACTTTTACAATGTCATTTTCTCCATATTGGAGTATCAAGAAAAAAAAGCATTGTACCCATTTTTTTTTAACTGTCTTCATTTTGTAATCTGATTATTTTCACTGTTTAAAGAAATTCAGCTGTGATTTTTTTTTTTCCCCACCCGAATTAAATTTTTAAAAGAAAACATTCATTAACATCCTCTTTATAAATTGTCTGTTGCCTTAGTTCAGTTTCTTTGTATGTCCCTCAATTTTTATCAATAACAATTATACATGCTTTACTCAGTGAAACACAAATGGTATGTTTTATTCAGCTATCAATATGGGGGATATTTTGTTCTTTCTCTCTCTCTCTCTCTCTCTCTCTATTTATTTTATTTTTTTTAAAGCTTTTGTATACAATGTGGAAGAGACAAATTGACTTTTATTTGGTTTTTTGTTTGGATTCACTAATCTTTTCAATTTGAAAGGAAGTCAATGTGTATTAGCTTGTGACTACTGCAATGCCAGCCACCTGGCTCACAATACAAACTGTTTGCCTCTTGTTGCTTACGACTATTCCCTCTGTGTGCTTAGCATTGCTCTTACAAAAATCTGTGTAACCTTTTTTTTTACCCCTTTGATTTAAAGTAACATGTACATAATGCATACTCCTGCACATCACTCTAATTTTAAATTAGTGGTGAGGAGATCTAATATCCATATTAAACTACAAAAAAAAGTGAAAGAAAGAGAGAACTTTTTTAAGTCAACAAAATCTTATTAAAAAATAAAAAAAAAAGATTGCTTTTCTTTTCAAGCCTTAATTTTCACAACAATTCTGTGTTCTCTTTTATTTTGTTTATCTTGGGTTGTTACTGCCTTCTATTTGTTGGTTTGCAGACAATCACCTTTTCATGGTTTGCAAAAGAAATGTATAAGATTGGATATGCATGTATGTGTGGATGAAATTCTCATAAGCCCCACCCCACCCCAATCTCCATTTGAAATATGTACAGACACATTCACATTCATATTTAGTTTGCTTGTCCATTTTTATGTCAGCATACCATCCACAACTATTGGCCATTTATCTGTGCCTTGATCTGTCAAACCATATTATTATCACCACTTGTCTTATTATTTTCTTCCCAAATAAATTGGAGCTACTTCATGTCCCCTTTGGAATATTATTTTAAAAAAATGTGAAACTAGTTTTGAGATCCTATATTTGTGCTGTGGGAGGTGAAAAAAAGGAGAAAAAAAATTATGTTGGTTGCAAGGGAATGTTAATATAAAATTTGTGCATTCAAATATATTGTTCAGAATTGGTGTTTTTGAAGCTCTTACACAATTACAATAAATTATATCTTCAATTAAAACCAACTTTTCACATGGACACACACACACACACATCTGTGAAAAGAATGCACTAAAGAATAAGAACTTCAACTCCAACTTTGACATAAATAACTGTTCCTTATGTAACAGTACTGAATTTTCAGCTGGTAACCTTTACTATTCAATAATGTCTCATCAATATTTTGCTTGCCATCAACAACCACTGCTGCTGCCAACAACAAATGCTGACAGGTACTGTAAAAATCAGAATATTATTTGCACAAACCTTTAAGTTTCATTATTTCACTATAACTGGTGCCATGCATTCTCTGGTATCATTATTTTATGAATAAGTGAGGGTACAAGATATCACACTTCACTTGCACCCAATCGTCATATTGCCCCCATATAAGCTATTTGTTTCCTTGGATTTTAGCTAGTCTACTGAAATACAGAACAAAAGTATGTGTGCATGCGTGCACACACACACACACACACACACACTTATGCACTTCTAGTCGTGATTCTAGAAATGCATGAAATATTTTTTAAATATTATACTCCAGTACATGATAGAGAATATTAAACTTGAGTGAGCAGCATTTTTCAAATGCCTTCATCCATGAAACTACATACTGCAACTAGACATATTCAACTACATTAAGTTGAAATAGATGTAGTGAAGTAATAAATAAGAATTCAATGTTTTATCATTACTGATATTTAAGGAATGAATATTCTTATGTTAGATTTTCTAGACTGGTGATATCATTTTCTTTTTCTCCAATTATTTTTTAAACATAGCAGCTTCTAGTAAAAGAAGACAAAATGGTTCTGATAATTTATATTTTCAAAATGGCTTAGCAAATTTAATTTGACTTGAAATATGTTGATTCTTTAATCTTTTACTTTAATGGATGCAGAGGGGAGATTTACTTATACAGTTTTTATTATTATTATTATTTTGTTTTTAAGGGGAAAAAACATTGCTTGGTGAATATCTAAAATTGTCTTCCAGTGTGTTCCTGGTTAAGAAAAAGGGACTTTGTTTGAAATGTATCAAAACTGCTGATGTATTTTATGTTTAGGAAGGTTTTGTTTCTATCTTTTTAACAAAACTAAATATATATATTGGTATCAATGGTTTAAAAATTGATTTAAACATTTTTATACAATTTTCTTCTTTTCTATTTTAGTTTGCGGTGTCTTATTCAACCAACAGTTTTCAAATGTGTTGGACAACCTTTTTTTTTATTTTTTTTAAATCTTTTATAATGCTACAATTTTGAAGAGAATTTTCAAAATTGATTTTTTTTTTTTTTTTTTTTTTTTTTTTTTTTTTTTTTCCCCCTCTAGATTACCTAAACACATGATACAAGATCTCTCTAGGTTCTACAGAACGCTAAAAATGCACAAACTCTCAAAACTATTGATTTTCCTTTCATTAGTTAAGTGTTCATTTTTTTAAAGACCGACCTGTTCATTCAACGTCCCAGTATCATGGAGACAGAATTTCTATTCTATTCTCACTGCCCTAGTACATTTAATATGGATCTGTTCTTGTTCCCTCAGTACATATGGCTTTAAGATATTATATTGTACTCTTCATGTCTTGGTTCATTTGTGATACTTCTATCAAAGTGTATTAAAAATGGATCTGTATTTGGTACCACAACACTCCACATCCACTATTCTTTAAGATAGCTCTTTTACTGAACTATTGTCACTGTCATATGTTTAAGACTAACCTGTTTCTGTCCATTCAGTGTACCATGGATTTTGAGATAACCTACTATTGTAGCTTCACTGTCTCAATTTGTTTGATACTGATCCCTATTAGTATTGTACACTTAGTACCCCCAGTATTCTTGGCAGTCCAATTGTTATTCCTGCAGTTTATCTGAGGCACTTGATCTGTTTTCCTGTCTCACTGTATTTAGAACTGTACTGATCTCCTAATATCTTAATATACTTAATGCAATATGTATTATTAATCAGTGCCACAGTTTATTTAAGAGAGCTTGTATTACTTTCAACCATTATTAAAATGATACTTATCAAAACAAATATTTTATTGTGCCAGCTGTACTCTAAAACACTTGAGTCAGCCCTGTATTCTGTCATCAATGACTTGATATAGTCAAGATACTGAATATTGTACTTTAAATTCCCTAATACATTTAAACTATAGCTATTGTTATAGGCCCAATAGCTTTATGTTCTTACATCCCTATTAATGATATATTTGGTACAGGTTGTTTTTTTTGTCCCAAGGCATTAAAAACAATGCTTTTTATGTTTTCAATGTCTCCAGCATTTATGATAAACATTTTTTTCTATTTTACCAATGCTCTAGTTTATCTATTGCTCTTCTTGTTTATTATATTGTCAATGGCCCACCCACAGTCTATGGAGCAACGTGTTTATTGATCCTGCAATGTCCGTGTTTTTAAAATGGTCCTAGTGTGTTTCAATAAACCTATGAAATGTTTGCTTTTGCGCCCTCAGTCCCCTTCTATGTTGATGACAATATATTAAAGTTTTTGAATTGCACGATGGATAAAATCATAGTGATCAGTATATAAAGTCAAAAAACAAAAGGCTTCTATGAAAATTTGTAAGTGTGGACATAAGTGTGTTTAAAAAATAAACTGTTTGGTCAAAGTTTTTCTGTAAGGAAGAAAATCTAGATAACTTGCATACTTTATGTTCAAGTGTTGTTTACTTGTTATCTGTGAACATATTCTGTAAATCCTTTTGATAGACACCGTGAAATTCTAACATCAATTTTAAATCAAACATGCCCTTCAGACCTTCAAATATTTATAAATGTAGCTTATGAATAAGGGTACAAATGCCTTGATCAGTTGAAAGATATTCCCTGCAAACTAAAATTTTCTGGTGAATGTCAACATATACTGATCCAAAGAAGGTAAAGCATGGATCTACAAAATGTACAGTTACAAGTTATGGCAGTCTTGAATAATTGTAGTGTCTGATTCAGACAAACAGATGAAAGTGCTTGTGTATTATATTTGGTAACATTTTAAAAATATTTTTCTATGCTGTAATAATTAAGAAATCAAAGTACAAAGAAAGTAAATTCTAGTTGAAACAACTTGTAAAAGATTTTCTTCTAATCTTTAATGTTGACATATTCTAAAATTACAAAATATTGCAGAAAATATATACATAGTTTCTTTAAATTTTATAGAAATTCCTAGCATGTAAAATGATTTTAGTTACTTTTGACCATAATATATAGCAGTTATTTTCAGAAATAGATGTACTGAACTTTCACAATTACAAATTTCTCAAATACCTAGCTCTATCAGTTTTTCCTTCTAAAATTAAACCATGCATTTATTCTTTTGTCTGTTAACTAATATATAAAGAGATTCATTTCTTCACTATTATTAAATTAGAATACGAACAATTTTTGTGGCAAAGTATGTTTTGATTTCATTAAAAAAATATATACATTGAATGTATATATAGTTTTCATACAAAGTTTACTATGGAATTAATTTTCACCTTTTAATACTTCTATGTGGTTTTAATTCTCTCTCTCTCTATCTCTCTCACACACACACCCACCCATGCACACACACCTACATTTCTACATTGATAAACATCTTATTAAAAAAAGTTGCAAATGAGTAAACATGTAAAATGAAGTAATATTTTTTAAACTAAGATCTATCATTCATTATTTTGTTTTTCTTAGTTCTTTTAGTTATTTTCATAAAAAACGAATTATATATATATATATATATATATATATATGTTTATGTATATGTATATATATATATATATGTATATATATATATATATGTTTATGTATATACGTATATATGTATATATATATATATGTATATACGTATATA
>JAOPJM010000001.1:13835997-13850454 GCA_027124095.1 Muusoctopus leioderma
ATGAGTGTAAGTGAAAGAGATAGAGATAGAGAGAGAGAGAGAGAGAGAGAGAGAGAGTGAGAGAGAGAGAGAGTAAGTGAAAGGGATGAAAAGATAGACATAGAGAGGGAGTGATAGAGATAGGGAGATAGAGAGAATGAGAAAAAGAAATGAAATGCAAAATCGAATGAGAAAATTTGGTATAAAATGCTCTTAGAGCCCAAATGTCTGCGAATTGTTTAAGACATTTTAATATTTTGTTTTTGTGAAAATAATTTATCGAATGTGAATGAAATACTAGAGGAAATAAATAAAAGACAACTTGATTAATGGGAGGTATACACTTATATAATAACAGAAACATATTACAAAACTAAGTTAATTAAAACAACAGAATAAGATACTATGACTAAAAGACAAAAAAGAAATAATGATGGATATAACTCACAAAGAGTATTGATAACATTAATACAATGAAAATCTACGAAACTGATTTAAATATGAATTTAAATAATTTAAATAAAATGTAAATAAAATCGCATCTTTTTTAAATATTTAAATAAACCTACGATGATCGTTATAGAAGAAGAGATAACTAATTCCTGTTTTTAGCAAATTCATTTCATTTACACTGCGTGAATGTTGTAACGTTTCGTTTTCACTCTCTTAAAATTACGCGGTCCTACTAAATACATAATGAAAAGAAGATAATATAAAAAAAAAGTCGTGTATAGTTCGTGATTGGTGTTAATGTTACTGTTGTTGTGGTTTGCTCAGCTCCAGGTCAGCTCTGATCGAACAAGATCTATGATCTACAGGCATTTCAGCCGATACCACTCCGGATTTCAACTCAGATGGATGTAATTAAATAGTGTTTGGCATCACGTCCAATGGGCTACCGTTTGTAAGGTTCCAGAGCCTAAGGTGCATGAAATTATATAATATATATAATATTTTCTTTCTTAATTAAGAAGCCAATGTTTGTAAGGGTAAAGAATACAGTTGATTGAATCAGCTCTGATTGTTGTTGTTAGCCTAGGTCAGTCCTAATTGAGGAGACTTATGTTCAAAGTTATTCCAGCCGTGACTACCAATTCTTTTTGTATATCTAGTACTACATTGTCCAATGTGTTCTTTCCTTTTTTCCTTTTTTGAGAGAGTTTTGGCTGCTATTTCTAGCAGGTCAAACAACAGCGTAGATGCTCATAGAACGCAAACTTTCAGTGTTTAGATTTAGTTTTTATAGCATTAAAAAGAGGAGACACGTACATTCTCTTGGCTAGGGTGTTAATATATCACAGTGAAATATTCTAAAAAATATTTTTAAAAATGAGCCTTGCTACATATTTTCTGTAGCAAGACAATAACTAAATACTTGCAGCAGTGGATATAGAAACATGATCCATTAGTGGGTTCACTGATACATTTATTTCATCCTTCTCCAGCATATAACTGATGAGTTTATTTTATTGATATAGCGCAGATAAAAATTGAAATTAAAAGATAGAGTAAATACTGTGAGGTAAATATATTAATATATTAATATACAATATATTCATATATCAATATAAATATATAAATATATTAATCACTTAGAGATACCATACTTGATGTATTGACCCCAAAATAATTTTTAATCAATTGAAATTACAGTTGCAATGAGAAGAAAGATTAATGATAATTCTTGACAAGAGGGGTAAGGGAGAGAACTCCGAAATTTAAATTGACTAAAAGTGAATGGAGACATGCAGTGAGGTGTGACGCAAATCTTTGGTAAATACGGTGACAACTCTGAACATTTTTCGGTCTTATTAGACCTCATCGAATTATTGTCTGACACACAACTACCAGATCTTAGAATGACTTTAAGAGGATATAGTTTTGTGTAAAAATTATTCACTGATTAAGCAATTTAAAATAATGATATGGTAAAATTTTCCAGTGATGCCTCTGCTTGAAGGACATATAGTTAAATGTGGGCTATCATACATAATGTAGTGAGGCAAACATAATGTTTAAACAATTGAAATTACACGTGTAATGAGATGAAAAATCATTAGTGTTTATCCCGGTGGTCTATCTAGTGTTTGCACTAGCTCTACTGCCATGTTTGAAATCAATATAATGAGAGCTCGAGATAATTGTACCTTTCATTACACAGCATATGGCGTAATTTATTATACATATGTAAATATACATATTATTACTGTGAAGATTGCATTATGTTAAATTCTAATTTAATTGTTTCTAATTTAGGCACAAGGCCAACAATCCCCAGTACTTGACTGGTACTTTATTTTATCGACCCCGGAAGGATGAAAGGCAAAGTTAACCTCGGCGGGATTTGAACAATAATAATAATAATCATTTATTTCATTTGCCACCAGTGCGACGGATGAGGGGAAAATCACAAAGGACAAACATAAAATGTGGGGGTTTACACATAAAATCGAATAAGAGTAAAAAAAAACTAAAAAAAAAATGAAATACACGTATACATAGTATACAAATTATGATGATGTTGATGATGCAGTCTTTCTTGATACAGGAGGACATATATCTAGGGCCAGTCGAGGAACCCCACAGAACCACGACCACCATGAGCACCATGAGCAAGTGCCCTCTCAAACTGTCGTTCTCCGACCTACAGGCGTATGCTTAGAGCAGTTCCATCTACTCTTGCCATGTTTGCCACTTTCATCCACCTTTCGTCAAATTCGCATGAGGACAGCACCTCCCTCTCCACCCTCACCTTCCTTTTCAAGTGAAACTTGAAAAAGTCGATGTGGCCTCGGCCAAAGAGGAAAGTGCTTGTCCTTAGTCTTCTCAGCCTCGTCCACCACACAACCTATTTCGCTACAGCCACAGACAGAGGAAAACTGCCTTCCCTGCCCGTTTAAAGGAGGGCCGTGGGACAATCTGCAGGACGGACTCGGCCGACAGCCGGATCCGTCCCTCATGTGACAGCAGCTGTTCAACAAAACTTCACAAGTCAGCAATGCCCGGACACTAACCAGTATGTGCAGAATGGTTTTGTCGCCCTGCGCACATCTCAGACAGGTCCGTCCGACGTCCCTTCCTTGCCTGTAGAGTTTATCCTGAACCGGTAGCGCCCCTCGGTAGCACTGCTAGGCCAACGACTTCTGGAAAGTATCCATAGTAGTCCCCGACCCGAAAATCCTCCGAAACAGACTAGCCAGTTCATTTTCGTGGATGCCCAGAGTTTTTCCCGAGGCGTCGTCGCTCTCCCCCTCCACTAACCCTCTATAAATTGTGAGAGTGGAACTCCACCGATACCCTTGCCCAGTCGGTACCTGTCGGTCAGTTGGAAACCTCCGAGCAGGTTTTCGAGGCTTTTGCACCACTCCTCCTATGCACTAACCTCACACAGTCGTGCTCTGCATCCAAAATGCAATTCCAGTCAACAACTAGCACTAAAGAGCGGGACGTTGCCAGGAAAGCTTCTAGACGCCTGACGAAATCAGGCCGTCCTGCCTCCGTCGGGGCATAGATGGCCACTAGTCTGAAGGCACCACCTTCACTGCCGTTCACGTCCAGGACCACCAACTTACCGTCCGGGTTCAGGAAGATTCCCATACCTCGATATCTAAGGACCTTCGGAACAACACTGCCACCCCACCGCCTGCTCCCGACAGGCCACGAGATGAGTACACCTTGTAGTAGTCGAAAATGGGCGTGCGGGAGTGCACTCCGAAAATTCCTGTCTCGCTAATGGCTACCATATCCAAGTCGTGTGACCTGAGGTCGTTCAGCAAGTGACGTTGCTTCCAAGCCAACCCATGACACGAATATTTATACAGCTGACTCTAAGTGTAGCCATTTTATCAGAGAAAAGGAAATGCCACTTACCTTGGTCCTTGATACGGCCGGTCGATCCGTCTGTTTCATTCGGTAAAAGGGGCATTAAATGCACTTTTATTGTTTTTTTGTTGTTTTGAACTTATGTCTCCTACATCGTAGAGGAATTTATTTTTTAAAGTTGTATACGTGTTTTCGTCTATTATGACTAAGACTTGTTCTGGTGCGATTTTTGTGACGAGTTCCTTAAAACCCTCCTCTCTTGTAAACATATCGTTGTTGTTAACAACTTCCGCCATCAAATCGCTGTTGCTCTTTCGAACAACAGTGCAGTGGGTGACGGGTTGTTGTGTATGTATGTTTGGTTGTTGATGTTGTTATTGTTCTTGTATTTGTTATTGTTTTCTAGATTTCTTATGCGGTAGTGGTTGTGGGTGTTGGTTATTTTGTTGTTGTTGTTGTTGTTGTGGTGGTGGTGGTGGTGTTGGTTTAGGTGCTGATGTAGGTGTTGGTGCTGGTTGAGTTTTGCAACTTGTGATTTTTGTAACCCCGTCTTGTCTTTTGGACTTCAACTGAGGACGGCCTCTCTTGGTTTTGGTTGTTCTCTTCTACTTGACAACAGCTTTTTTGTTTTGTTGCATTGACCTCGTCGCACGGAGGGGATTCGCCATCCGAGAGGTCTGAGTCAGAGGGGAGAGGTGGTAACATGAATGTATGTGTGTTAGTTTGATTGCGTTGTTGGGTTTGTGGGTGAGGGAGGGCGTTTTCTGTGTTAGGTAATGGTGTTTTGATTTTCCTAGTGGTTGGTATATTTGCCTCCTGCTGTTGTTGTTGGGGTTGCCTGAGTTGTGTTTGCTGTTGGTGCTGCTGTTGGTGCTGCTGTTGTTGTTGGTGGTGTTGTTTTTGTATTGTAGTTGTTGCTGCTGTGGTTGTGGTGTTGGCAGCAGTGTGGGATTTCTCTCTATAACACTTTTTTGTTTTTGTTGAGGGCAGAGGGCCTTCATGTGGTTAATGCTACCACATCCATCACCTCTAGGCTTCTACCCTCTACATTCACCCGCGGTTGCTGCCTGTTTGCTACGGCAATGAGGTCTGGGACCTTGTCCAGGGTTTCTGGTTTCACCTGGAATAAGTTATCCACCCCCTATTCAGACCAGTGCTCTTTCCGCGAGTCTGCACCTTCTAATACAACACATCCCACCACCCACCAGAGGTCCAAATCTGATGGCAAATTTGAAATTTTAATCCGGACGACCAGCTGGCCCAAGTAGATCGGAACGGGGAAAAATTCCTCGCTCTCACGTGTAATGGTGGACTGCTTTTCGGCCAGCGTCTCCGAAAGGAAAATCACTCGTATGCATCCATACTGGCTCGCACGAGTGACATCAATATCACATTAAACGGGCTTTAAAACCGTTTCAGCCTGCTCTATAGAGGCCTGTTCCAATCGGTGCCTCTTCACCGATACATATCAGTAAACCACTGTTCTCCTAGCTGTTTGCTCTAGGAGCTGCGGTGGCACCGCGAGTGTGGATCTGCTACTGTCTCTATGGATACGCTTTTCGGCCTCCTTCAACATCACCTCTTTCTTGTCCAGAGGGACCCAGTCAAAGCTTTTTGCAGTTCCTACAAAGGAGTTGCTCTTTGCGATGCTGCTGCTACTGCTGCTATGTTGTTGTTGTTGTTGTTGTTGTTGTTGTTGCTGTTGTTGTTGATGATGATGCTGTTGTTGTTGTTTTTCGTGTTGTTTTCATTGTTGTTGTTGTTGTTGTTGATGATGATGATGTTGTTGTTGTTGTTGTTGTTGTTTTTCTTGTTGTTTTCATTGTTGTTGTCGTTGTTGTTGCTGTTGCTATTCGTCGCAGCAGCTACATCAAATGTTGTAATATTGTTTTTGTTGTTGTTGGTGGTGGTGTTGCTGGTGCTAGTGGTGGTGGTGGTGGTGGTGTTAGGTAACGAAGGAAAATCTTAGTTGTATGACATTTCGTTGCTGCTGTTGCTGCTTTCGTCGTTGTTGTTATTGTTGTTGTTGTGTTGGTGGTGGTGGTTTTTCCTGCTGTTGTTGACATTATCGTCGTTGTTTCTGTTGTTACTGCTGTTCCGAAGTGGGTGTTCATTGCACCTGTCACCGCTGCTGCTGCTAAACGTGCTTTCAGTGTTGCTGTTCCCACTCTTATCGATATTGCTGCTCTCACCGTTGTTGCTGCTACTACTGTTGTTATTGTAATTGTTGTTGTGGTGGTTGTTGTTGTTGTTGTAGTTGTTGTTTTCGTAGGTCTGGGTTTTGAAATGTGCTATCGGACACTTGTTATTGTTTCCACCTACTACTGGTAAGGAAGGGGAGGAGTGAGAGCCCATGCTATTGAGGGGGAGGGTGGTAGTGGCAGAAACAACTTTGCTGTCTGAACCATCTCCCACCTCCCTCTCTTTATGGCTGGTTTGTTCAGGCGACGCCATGTTTTGGTGTTTTAGAAGAATATGTATATTTTTACGAAAAATGTTTTTCCAAATTGCAGGCCTTACCGGCCAAAAGCAAAAGAAGAAACCACCCACTCAGGGGCCTGATTGTTTACACAACAAAATGAAACACAAAATTAAAATGGAACAGTATAATAAACAAACAAATTTTACAGAAACTTAGAGCCGAAGCGAACACGGGTGACACAGCCAGAAACCAAATATAATAATAATAATACTTTCTTTATTGGCCACAAGGGCCCAAAAATGCAATGCAATAGAACGTGGAAAACATGGGGTTACAATACATGTGGGGTTGGACGAAAAACAAGGGGAGGGGTGAGGACATTATGCAATTGACTGGTTAAAAATCTAATAAAATGAGAACATTAAATATATATAAAAGTATTTTAAAACACACAATAATTAAAACAAGATATAATATTATAAAAACATGAAAGACATTTAGGGTTGCCCACCAACACGCAGGTGGGAATCCACTGGTTAGGTCGAGTCAGAGCACCCCACACTTCTGTTCGCCCACCAAACATTATAAATTTCTCGTGGGTCACCGAAATCACCCATGAGCATTTGTTCGTTAGGCTCGTCCACGAAATGACCTACATCTTCTGGACAGAAGTATTTGATTCTCTCGTAGACCTCCTTTGTGGTTTTTACCAACAGTCTGTCCTCTGCATGCTGGAGGTTGTTATGTTCTACTTCTTTTTCCATCCACATATTAGGCGGATGGGCCTCCTCTAGATTAAACAATAAATCTAGTAGTTCATTGTTGCTCACCGTGACGACTGTGACACTGGATGAGTGCCACAGTTCAGGTTTCTCCTCCAGTTTCCTTGGTGCTTTATGAGAGGGCCGGTTCCCCTTTTTGTTTTTTTGCTTCTATTTTCTTTACTTCGTCTCATCAACCGTCTGCCAGTCTCCCTTAGGTTTCATTTGTTCCCCCTCCTCACAAGTGGAGCTTCGACATTGACCGAGCACGCGATAACTACTTCTATCATCTCCGGACAAGGAGAGGGTGGCTTCGCTTCTGGGAACGGGGTCGGCCATCCTCGGACCCAGACCCGGTGGTCCAACTGGCGGTGCTACAGGATCAGCAGATTCCGGAGTTTGTTTACTGGCGGTGCTACAGGATCAGCAGATTCCGGAGTTTGTTTACTGGCGGTGCTACAGGATTAGCAGATTCCGGAGTTTAAATAAATTCCCTATCTAAAATAAAGTACAAATCTATTTTACTTACCAGGCAAAATATAGTACCAAGGATGAAAGGCAAATTCGACTGTGGCGGGATTTAAACCCAGAGCGTAAACAGCCCGAATAAATATCGCAAAGTATTTTGTCAATCAACCACCCTTGTACCAATAGCAATAACAACCATAAATATTTAGTATATGACGTTGAAGTCCCAGACGTTTGATAAATTGTGATGTTCATAGTTTCGGAAAGATATGGAGGTAAATAAAGTGAACTGTTTCCACTTAGAGATGGAAACCACCTCCTATACCTCATTAGTATTATGTTGTATTTGAATCATAACAAGAACTTAAGTGCCGTAATCTATTGGGCCGTAAGGACTCCACCGAAGACTTTGAATTTATATAGTGTTTCTTGGGTAGCTTGGTGAGTTTTCCCTCGCCAACAATATCTATTTATAATTAGATAGGCAATTTGAGAGTTGGTCATATCAAAATATATAGCGGAATTAATATCAAAAGGGTAATGACGTAGGGGTGTAACTCAATTGGTTTCAACTGGGAAATGAACGTGTGTTATAGTCTCTGCACATCTAGACTTTAATTCTTGTCTAACGGAGTTCCACACCATCTCCAGAATGTATTAAGTGAAAAATATCGAGAAAATTTCCAAGTGTATGATGTGTGCATGGGTGCAATTGTCACTCGAATCTGTTTGAGGATGTGTGTTTGAGAGAGACAGTTCTTAAACATTAACAACTGTATAAATTGTTAATGTTCTAACAATGTCTAAATTACTTGAAAGTATTTTTAGACAAAACTTAGTGATTATATCTCGTAGTCCAGTAATGGTCTGTGTCAATAAGAAATATAAGATAAAAAGGCATGCTGGTGTGTGAGGAGACGTAGTGGTAGAGATTAACGTTTTGAGCAAAGTCCTTTGTTGGAGGTGAAATTAGTGCAAGGAAGAAACGAAATGATTGTTGTTATTCATCTCTATTCAAACAAATCTACATCACTCATGTAGGCAGTCAAATGATTTGGTGCATGAAATGCATAGTTCAGGAAAAGAGGTTATTTAGATGGGCAGGCTTGTGTACAAATCAAGTTACGTCACTGTGTTCAATGACCCGATTTCAATACATGTCTGTAGCTAGTTTTACTTCACTCCATTCTCTAAGGTTGTTGGGGAAGGTATGCACACCGCCGTTCTGAGTTCAAATCCCGCCAGGTCGGTTTTGCCATTTCTCCTTCAGAGATCGATAAAATAAGCACCAGCCAAAGTAATGGAGTCGATATAATCGACAAAAATTCTTGAAGGTGGTACCCCAGCATGACCACAATGTGAAACCAGCAAAAGAATAAATATTATATTTTTATGAACCCAGTTTGTGAAATGAGTTAATATTATGGATTGACATACGGATTGGGTGAATAATTAAGAAGGATCTCAGCAATACCTTCATGCAAATGTTTCTGTGTGAATGGAAATACCGGAAATCTGGCCACATTGGAATTGGTCAACCGATAACAATCAGATATCGTACTTATGGCCATCACATCAGTGCGAGAGCCAAAATGATGATGTTTCACCTATCGGGTATGTTTACCTATCGGGTATGTTTACCTATCGGGTATGTTTACTTTATGCTCAGCCCATTTCAACAACAAGCTCAGGATTCGTTCATATTTGCAGGTGATCTTAGCTTCAAATTTTCGGAACGATGCCGGACAGACTAGTAATTTTTATGAAACAGGTTAAGTTAGATTCGAAATTATGTTGGTTATATATCCACAAGTTTGTTGTTTTGTTGTTGTTATTGCTATCCTAAAATTTGTTGTTATAGCTATTCTTGTTCTTTTACATTTTGTTTTCTCAGGAAAAGAAATAATTTGCATCTTACTTAAGCAGTGTTTAACATGAGACAATGACAAAAACAAAATCCAGAATAAATATAAACGCATTGACGAAAACAAACAACGAATAAATAAGAAATATAACTGTTTAAAATTACACATACAGAAAAACCCCCATAATTATTCACTCTAATCAGTGGTATCATTCGAGATTTGTTTTTCAACACAGAATTTAAAAAATGAGTATTTTCGTGGTTGTTTTTAACCAATAGATGTTTATTGGTGACTCAGCGATAACTGCCGAATTTGTATTTGTTAATTTAACAACATACTCCCACTTGTCTTATATTCACATAAGCAGTGAATTGAATTCTCACGAAAAGACGAAAAACACACAAAAATACAAGGTTTAAAATACAATCAAAAGAAAAAAAATAACTCTGTTTTCAAAGAATTTTCCTTATAACTTTCTGTGATGTAATATTTTTCTTTCTATACTTCTGTTTTTATCTTCTTTTTTTTCTACCGATGTTTTCAGTAGTCAATTTCTTTGTGTGAGAAATAGTGTGGATTTATATTTAAATTTGTGAGCCACAATCTAGCTTCTACCTGACAAAGATTCCTAACACTCGCTGATTCATGTTATAATATAAGTCAACGAGGCAAGCATTGAAGGTGCTGTAATTTATTAATATTTCATTAACTTGCAGAGATGGGCAAAAATCCTTCCGTAGGCTGCTGGAAAAGAGATTTATATTGGCAGTAGAGTAGAAAATGTCGTCATCATCTATCTTTCTTGGTTGAATTAGATATCTGTATACCTAGCTGTAAGGCGGTGAACTGCCAGAGTCGTTAAAGCATGAGATAGAATGCCTTGCAGTATTTGTTCTGGCTCTCTGTGTTCTGATTTCAAACAACGCCGAAGGCGAACTTTGCCTTTCATCCTTTCGGAGTCGATAGATAAAATACCATTCAAGTATTGGGTCTCTCTCTCTCTCTCTCTCTCTCGGAATCGTCAACGTTGCACCGTGAGAAGGGTCGTGAGAGAACACTCACAGGAAACTTTCTATAGAGATGGAGAAGAGCTGAGCGATGTCCTGCGAATGAAAATAAAATCCAATTGCGGAAGTTATCAGTTGTAATGAAAAACAATTCAAAATTTACGTATCTCTAATTTCTGCTTACCTTTATCTCTAATAACTCGCAATTAGTTTAGACTTTGCCGCTTTCTGTCATAAAAAGAGAAAGGAGACTGAATCGAAAGGTATACCAATGAAACTGCTATTATTTGTTATATAATCGAGGTTAGATATGATAGAGTAAATATTTCTAAATGTCTGGATTATTACTGCAACCCTTCTTTTTCTTTAGTCGGATAACTATTTATTTTCAAGTTTTTGTTTTAGCTTTGAACCAACAAAATACAGGGAAACATATGTAGAAGAGAAAGACAAGTTATGACATAATATGTCTGTTCTCTCACAATCTCTCATTAGGAAAAACCCATTATCATTGCTATTTGAAAATATGGCATCCCTTTTAAGTCACAAGGAGATCGCTTCTTTTGCAGTTTTACTATATCTATTTAATAACTGAAATTCAAGAATTCCAAGATTTCTGGACTTACACTCCCTCATTGAGCAAGAACTAAGTTTGTGACAACATTTCATAAAACGGATTTTAAATATCTATTTTAAGCGGTTCGACAAAAGAAATTATGAACCTTTTACATTGGAAAATCTTGACGTTTCAACTTTAGCAGAGAAGTTTGGAGCTTTGATGGAATATTCCCTAACCTATTACATCGATATTGCATAGATTCCCGAGTTCTGAACCGTTGCCATTAGTCTCTTAGTGTTTTGAACTTAGCTAAAGTTGAAAATACTCGATATTGATTAACTGCCAATCCCCAGCAGGAGAATTTGAAGTTAATCAGTGTCAAAGGCTAAAAGAAATTGATAGAGATTAAACGGCCTTTGAAGTGATACAAGATAACTTTTTCTTTTATAAAGAACTACACCAAAATTATTGAGCGAACTATTAAATAACATTTTCGTAGGAAATGTAGACACACAGAGATTTATAAAGAACCTGAATTTTGTAAAAGAAAAGAAATTCAGTTAATATGTTTATAATCCTACTGGGTTCGATTTCTTTAAACGCTAGCAAAGACTGCAACTATTGGCTGGTAAAAAGGAGAAATCCTGTATGGAAAGCCTACAAGAAAATAGCAGAGCAAATGAAGAAATATAATCCTGGTCGACTATCATTTAAGAATATGTAAATAAAACCAGATTGTGTACTAGTAACCATAAGATTTAGTAATTAAATATAATTTAAATACATTGTAGGTTATATCTGTCTGTCACACATATTGTTCTTATTAAAAGGATTATTATTCTTTAAACAATAGAGTAATACATTAATCAGTTAGAGGGGAAAGCATCTTTGTTTCTCAGTTGATATTATATTTCATACATTTTAATTTTTCCCCTAACTATTTTGAAAAATTGGATCGTATACGTTATATTTGGAACTGCTTTGTATAATCTGAAAGAGATTCTCCAGCTTGATGGCTCCAATACTTGTTTAATGCTTATTTTCTTAGAAATAGGATGGTGCCTGATTTCCCCTTTAATCATATCAGATGAAAAATCTGAAAGTTTGCAATAAATCATTAATGATAGCATTGTGCCACGCTCCGAAGCTCAACTGGCGACATGTTCATCATTCCAACAGTTTTATCTGCATTCTTTATACTATTTGTGAGGGATAAATGAAATTACATTGAAGTTTTAGTATTCCAGATGTCAATATTTTGCAGATACAACACCACATATTTTATAGAAGATGGCGATAAGATTGTTGGACGACATGTCTTTCTCAACGTAAATGAAGGGAATACTTTTCGACCAGAAATCAAAATCGGGTTGTACTGGAGTTGCCGCCATGCTTTTTCTTGTTTTAAGGAACGTGACCCATGAAATATATACAACATGACAGTTGAAATGGTGGTCTTTTAATCTTCTTTGAACTCATTTCTAACACAGGCCCAAATCCACAAATTTATGAAAGGCGGACATATAGGAGTTATGATATTCAAGTCTTTCTCAATAGCAAAGAAAGAGGAATGGATGCTAGCGAAAACCAACACCAGGCTGAATACTCTACTTGGTAGAAAATACTTTTACATTATGGCCCACATCGATGAATATTAATTTCTTCTTCTGTAGGAATGAAATCAGTCTAATATTTCAATTTTAGAGGGGTGAAGAGAGTTGAACACAGAATCTAAAGGGTCAGAACTAAATACTTTGATACGACATTAAGGCTAGCACGCTATCGCTTCTGCTAACTATACCACTATTTAACACTTGGTATAAGATATGTATATCATAAATCAGGTGATTGATAAAAGAAAGTGTTCGATATTTAATTTGTAGGTCCTCTATCCATGTCTCAAAGCAGATAAAAATAATTTACTGAAATCAGAACATTGATTTCTAACATTGACATAAGGCCAAACATTATGTTGAAGGATAGAGACGATGAAATCGACTCCATTAGTTGACAGGTACTTATTTAATCGACTCCAGAAGGACCAGTAGGAATAGAACAAAAAAAAGGAGGTAACTGAATATTTGCCTGGAGTTCTACCGATTCTGCCATATATCGCCCTCACAGGAAAAAGAATATTGCGTTAAATTGTATAGTAAGCTATTTTTCAAACACACATTCTCATTATATTTGACATATACTATGAATAGGTAACACGTTTTAAGCATTTTAAAGGAAGCTGTTGTTATCATTGTCTGTCACCTTTGGTTGACGAAACCTATGATCAAAAGCATTCTAGCCGTGACAATCCCGTCATCTTTTCAAACATAATGTATCAAAGACTATCGAATGTGTCCTTCCTCTTTTAAGGAGTTTAAAGGAGATTTGCTTACTATTTCTAGCGCGTAAGTTGGATGAAAACGTGCAGCTTCTTAAAAAGACAACAACAAACACGTGCACGAGACTAATATAGACATATGAATCACTAATATAAACATATGAAATGTGGACGTCAATATTATTACGTGGATACAAATTGCTATCAGATCCAAGTAAACTTATAAAATATTCACTGACTATGTATCAGCCAACATTTTTACTCCAAATATCGTAATATGAAGCAGAGAGATTCACTTGCTTCTCTATTCTCTTAGGTGATTTTACTATTTCGTTCAGGAAAATTCACACTGCAGGGTGTTATTATCGGATTTACAGATAATGGTCAGTTTTGATAGAATACTCACAATTAAATCATGGCATAAGAATAAATTGGATTGTTGATTGTTTGGTGGATTCAAATATTGTTATTTGATTAGCAGAAGCTTATTACTGTTAATGAAAAGCGAATCCCTAACTTCAATGGATTTTCTAACAATAATCTTTGTTACAAAGGCTGAAGCTAATCAAAGTCTTAGGAAATCTTTATCGTAAATCACCACTGCAAAAATTCATCATTTTGAACTATTCCCTTCGATCGTGAGGCAATCATTCAAATTATTCAGCCGAAATGTAACGAGGATTATTAGTCAAAGAACTGTACATGTCAATAAAAATGTTGGAATAACCTGTTATATACAAAGGCTTAATATATTGCATTTTCTTTTTTCCCTATTAACAGCAGATAAAAATATAGTTTTCGCCATACGATGCTTTACAGAAAGGATGGATGGAATAGATATCTGTTACTAGCGGTAACGTGGCACAAGCCAATCAAAGTGCCTCTTTTCAGTGACGCAGACTTACCACTTCTACTAATACATTGGTACAAAATCACAAATTTATAGACCACGGATATAGTCAATTGAATCGACCATTAGAATTTGTCTGGTATTTATTTAGGGAGAAGTCTGCTGGTGTGATTTGAACGTAACGCGGAAAATTAAAACCGAATACTGCAAGGCACTAAATCCGACAGTGTACTGTTTCTGTTACTTTTGAGTTTGGTACTTATCTTATCGATCTCTAAGCCGAACCGCTAAGTTACGGGACATAAACAAACGCACAGACAGACACACATACACATACATATACATATATATATATACGACGGGCTTCTACAGTTTCCGTCTACCAAATT
>JAOPJM010000001.1:13892058-13903009 GCA_027124095.1 Muusoctopus leioderma
ATAAATATTGTTGTAAGATATTTTACATAAGACGATAACGAACAGTTATGCCGTGTCCATTCCTGTCTCAATATCGGCAATACGACTTGTTTTTGCCCACTGTATATCGCAAATGTTTATTCTCCACCTCAATTCTCTGGTGTTTACCTTATTTTGTTTTATTGCGATCTTTCCCATTTCAACTTACCTTTTTTTCCAATTTATATTTTTTCAACTGTTTTAAATACCCCACTTTCTATTTCTATTCCCATCCTCTCTGTAGCCAATATATTTACATAAGATGTTATGCTACAATATATGAGACCAACTTCTTTCTCCAGTACCACTCACTTATAATGATAAACTCCCAATTCCAATTCTCTCCCGCTTCCAATGTTCTTTCTTCTACAATATATGAGACAACCTTCTTCGTCCTCTCGTATTTGACGTTAGATAGCTTAAGATACACTAAGATATACAATTAACTGTCGCATTTCCAACCGCCTCGTTTTCATGATTTCATTCTTTACTTCTTCCTTTCATTCTCTCATTCTTTCTGTCATCCCTTCATTCTCCCTTTCTTTCATCCTTTCCTTCTCCCTTTCCTAGTTTCTTTCTTTCTTTCTATATCTCGCTTTCACTCCCTCTATCTGTTATACATTTGTTTTTATTGAAGATCCTTACTCTTCCTATACGTATCTTAATTCCCTCTTTCCCCTCTCCCTGCTCCTATCTTTTTCATTCTCTCTTTTCTTCTCCCACACACGCCACTCTATTTTTACTTTCCTATCATACCTTATTCAACTGACAATTGTATATATTTAAATATTAGAATATTAATCTTTTACTAACCCTGCTTTCACCAAATGTTTACAACTGCATTAGCCTGTCAGATATTTAAAAAAAATAAAGACGAATGTTGTTTAGAATAAGTAGCATGCGAAAGTTGGAGTAAAACCTCAGTTCTTCTACGCTTATTATGATTAACTCTACATTATGTATTGAATAGTGTATCATCATGTTTGTATAAACAGGGATATATATATATAAGTGTGAAGGGGAGTGAACTGCGTTGCGCTTATGGATAAATGTAGTTAACGATGAATTAAACACAGAAAAAAAGTTTTTTTTTAGCACAGGACAGAGGGCCACCACTATAAGTCTGTCATCAGCCACTATTAAAAATCTTAAATGGTTTCGGTGTAGTGTAGTGGTACCATTTCTATAAGATCAACACACGTAGCGATAAAAAATATTTATCGTTAAGCAGACAGTAGTGTTACCAAAACGCGGGTGAAAAAAATAATAAATATGGGTGAAAAAATATAACAAAGGCGAACAAGTGTACAAACGGGAAAAATAATAAACAATCTGCAGGAATTGTAAATCAAACACAGACAATGGACAATAATTACAACAGAGGGCCGTACGGCCATACAAAATAAGATAATTTGATGGAGAGATAACGTCCTAAAGGACATGGAACAGGAAAAATGGCGACTGACGGCTAGCACAGTCTAGAAGAAAAGGGTGAGAGCGGGATGCATTCTGGGAATTCACACTTATATAATATTTATATACCTACTCGACCCTAAACTATCCAACCAACACCACCTCAAATTCTAGCAGAATTAAGAATTCTAGATCCCAGTAGTCAAAATCAAGGGACAAAATATGTTAACCCAAATCCAAACCCACCACCAAACTCAGAAAAACTAAAACCAAAAACAAGCACCTTAGACCCAGACTTACAAAACTAAGCCTTAAGGAACCTTACATATAATCACTCAGACTTTAAGCTAAGGAGAGAAAAAGAAATCCTTCTCAGCACATCTCCAGGACAACCAGAACCTTTACAACACCGGCAAGACACAATACATGTACCATCACTCAACACATCATCAGCTGCCAATCGGATTTCACTGCAGTTTTGACATCTATGGCAGGACTACTCCACCCGACTGTTCTGTGGGTTGTGGTATGTGTTTTAGTGTCAGGTTCTGATTGTGTAGAATATGTGTTGTATGAGCTATGGTATGTGTTATAGTGTCAGGTGGTGATTGTGTAGAATATGTGCTGTGTGGGTTGTGGTATGTGTTATAGTGTATACCATATACATACATATGCTTATGTGTGCATGTGTTCATTTCAGGAAACTCAAATGGAGAATCCTAGGAATGTTTTGCAAATCTTCACTGTACCACTAATTGATTGGATTTGGAGGATGCGAGTCAATTTTCTTTGTTCTTTATTGGAAAAGCCCAGCATTTCAAGGCGTTTACGCAAGTCTTTTGCCACATAGCCTAGTGCGCCTACGATAATAGGTGTAAATAAACATTTGTAACCTGGAGCTGTAGGTTGCGTATTTGTTCACAATAGATGTTATCTTTTTCATCAACCTTAGACGACACATTCACAACCGCTGGGCAGCTGACCTCTACAACAGTGCATGACTTTTGTTCCCTGTCCCATAGAACAATATCCGGTCTGTTGTGTTTGCACCGGATTGCTGTTTTTATTGGAATATTCCACTAGTAGTCTTTATTCTTAAAGGGGTGGATACATTCTGGTTCTGGTGTGTCTTTTGTATGACCATTAGGACAATCATTCTTGCGAATGGCATTGAATGTATGTATTTATGCATGTTTGAGTTTGTGTTTGTATATATATGATTCTATGTATGTGTTTTTCTGTATATGACTTAGTAGTTTCCAAAACGATATCGATCAGGTCATTTGTGAAAAATCAATGTTAGAAAGTGTGAAATCAACACATTTAATATGTTCTTTAAAGTTAAACTGAAAACAACTTAATGATTTCGTAAACAACCTCAAAGTTACGAGCATACGGGCTTCTAATTTAAGTGTTTGTGGTGAGTTTTATCCAGTAACATAAACTATACTGAATCATAAAACAGTGCTTTTTACCAACCTCAGGCTGCATAAATAAGATTGGTAACGACGATTAAGGTTATGAGTAATAAATAGAATTCACCTATATATAAAACGCTAGATAACTTTTATTTGTTGAGCCTGGTTGTTAACTTTCTCGCCAAAAACAACATATGTAGCGATTTAGTTAACTCACAATATCAGTGGCGAGCATTCATAATATAACTGACATTAAGTAGGGATCTGATTTCAATTTAAAAATTAATAATTATTATGATGCGAATCAGAAGTCAGTTTTTAAATGAAAGTGGTAAAATGTTTAAGATATTCTGAATTCTGCTGTAATCTTTCTTAAGCCTAGATCAGGCATGGGTAACCTTTTTCGACAAGCAGGCCGCAACAGATATTACTCATCATGAATTAGGCTACACCACTAAAAGAAACATTTAACAAACATCGTATTTAATTATTGTATGTTGTTTAGTCTGACTATTTTAGGGTATAACTCCGGAAAATTTTTAATAAAAATCTATTATGGTGCCATAATCATGAAATTCAGTGTACCTTGCAGAAAGTCAAAAGGGCCGTCTGCGGTCTGCGGGTCGTAGGTTGCTCATGCTTGGTCTGCCCCTTTGCAAGGTCAAATTAAAATAAACTCGAAGCAAATTAAAAAAAGGTGTAGATATTACTATTATTATTAAACATGTTTATTATTATTATTAGGCGGCGAATTGGCAGTCAGTCGTTAGCGTGTCGGACAGAATACCTTACGGTATTCTTTCTGTCTCACTCACTGCGCTCTGAGTTCAAATCCCGCCGCCGAGGTCAACTTTGCCTTTCATCCTTCCGAGGGTCGATAAAATAAAGTACCAGTCAAGTACTGGGGATTTGTTGGCCCCTTGTGGCCTAAATTAGAAACAATTATTAAACATGCTTTTCTTTATATTAGAAATGAGTTAGCAAAGCACAGCTGTAATCATTATAGTATTTCTTTCTTTGAAAGCAAACGCTTAGTGTTAGATTCGTTTGCAACCGAGTGACTAATAGCAGTGTCGTTCATGTAGAAAACTTTTCAGAATAGACTTACTGAGGCTCTGTATATCTTTCAGTTGAGGATCTGAGTCAGTTTTCGTTGAGTGTAAAAGTAAGTATATTTTAAAGAAAATAATTGAGAGCTATGATTTTTTTAAAGTGTATCCATTTCCAGGGATAGTTTACTATGATGCTGACACATGTTCCACGGAAGGTAAAGTATTGTGTAGTTTCCCGTCACCTTATTCAGATAACTCTGAACTTGACATTTTTAGAGGGCGACTAGAGTTGTAACACTCATGACGTCGTTGTTTAACACGATGTCGAACTTGATCGAGCAGATCTATAATCAAAAGCGTTCCAGCCATGACTACCCCATCTTATTTTCAAACATAATGTATCTGGTATTACATTATCCTATGTTGCTTTACTTTTTAAGATAGATAGGTGTGATTAGAGCGATATTTGCCTGCTATTTTTAACAGGTCGAGCGACCATGTAGAGGCTCTCTCGTTGTCTTCTAAAATCCATGAATTTCGAAATGATATTAGCAACGTAAATTACCCCAAATAGCTACATCTGTTAATAGAAATAAAGCTGTGAACTTGTTTGACTAGGAGTTTACTTTGCATTAAACGACGTTAGTCAGAGGAAGAATGGCATGAAAATGTCTTGTAATCTTTCTTATTTTATTTGAGGATCGTCGAAGACTTCATCTTGATGTTGTGTATCAAAAGTTGATCAACAGAGTAGCCACTACGAACTGTAATTTCAGGTATGGGGAGTAATCCAAGTGAAATACATGGAATCGAACTTCTGAACTTCCGTCGAAGGATCGACCCACCGGGAGCTTACCACCACTTTGTGGTGTTCATACGACAAAGTACAATGCCGCCTTTTAAGCTATTGCAATGTAATTTCTCTGCTTCCATCATAAGAGATATTTATTTGTTAATATAAAATTACATCGATTGTAAATTGATCCTAAATATTAGGCATATTTCCACACACCTATCTTTGTACTACCATGTTCATGTCTATAGACACTTCTATACGTTATTTTTGATGCAAACGAGGTAATTTGTTATTATGCGCATATTCAACTTCTGTTAGGCTGCAATTAGTCATGTATTATTTCCCCTGTTGATGTAAGATCTCTCCAACACAGCCAAATTTTCGTCTGTTGTAATGTAATGAACGCATCTTGAAACATCATTTTCTGCAGAAGCCTCGCTGTTTTAGACTCATTTTGTTTATTTGATAGTTTTTGTGTAGGGATATTTTGTTTTCCCCAGAGCAACACTCGATACTAAATAAATAAGAATAATGAGCAACGATGAAATTAAATAAAAAAAAAAAGAACAGAAATTGTAAAAATAAACAAAATTAATAAAACAAGACTGTAAATACTTAATTTCAGAAATGTATTTGTTTTACTTATTTGTTTTCAAAACATTTAGAAATAATAAAGTTTTCTCTTATTTAAAAAAAATTAATTGTTAATAGAAACCATCATTGAATGTCATATTTTTTGCTGATTGAAGTTATAAAGAAAATTACGAGAACTCGTAGCGTGGGTTTATTGAAACTCATATATGCTCTAGGTAACCACATTTTAGAACTTACTCTTAAATGTTCTATAATTTTGTGTATGAGAAATGAGATGTTCAAGACTATTAGTAACGTACATGAAATGAAATTGCTTCAAACAAGTATCAAAATCGCCTCAAGGACTCGGCTTATTGGGAGCATTGGTTTAGACTTCTCATCATGAAAAATACTTAAATTAGTTGTAATAGAACTTCACAACTTGCTTAATGGAATTACTCAAATCTTTCTCTTTTATAGGGGAAGGAAGAAATATAAAGTCATCTTCAGTGGGAATTAAAGAGTCATACACTGAAGTAAATAATGTAAAGAATCAAAGTTGGTTCTCTTTTGTTTCTGTCTTCACCACTTTACTGGAGAAATTCAATTAGACTCAAACAATCTACCTTTGGAAATCAAATAACATAATTTTACTTGCCAAATACAAGACAGTTCTTTAAACATTAGAAATGAAATATTCTGCCCAAGAAGAAGAAATACTAAGCCAGTAAACAAGGGTTGAAATCCAAGGAAAGTTTCTGATATAATATGAAGTATTCTATAAATATGGATTATAGCAATATTGATTTCTTCTCACTAGCACGCAAGCCCTAATTTCATAGTGATGGTGTAAATCATTTAGATTTGTTTCAACTGGGAATCGAAACCACCTAGTGGATTCATCTCGCTGGAAGCTTACCCTTTCCTCCACGATATTCTCCAATATTTAATTCAGTGCATAACTCTCCAACTACCACAGGAGATGACTTTCTATTTCAGCTTCTAGTATCTATAAAATAAGTATCACTAGTATACTGGAATATATTTAATCGATTATAACCTTCACCCGCAAAAACATGACATCATGAAATCTTTCAGTTTTTGTATCAAGTTAATTCATGAAGATCTATTACAACTACCTATTCTCGACGGTCATGGCTTTGACAATATTGGTTTCTTTTATTAAGCACAACGGTTCATTATTTTGAGGGAAGGTTGTAGTATGTAACCGTGGTCAGTACCTTACCCAAGGATATTAACAGTTTACGTGAAGTTGAATGGTTTCAACCAGGATCGAAACCAAGTTAATGACCCGGGTCTCCGGGAGCAAGCCTACCTCTTGGTGTATTTTACACATTATAATATTCATTTATTATAACTAGGCACAAAGCCAAGTTTTCATGGGTAAACGTATCTCCAGTTGGGTCTACACCAGTATATTTTGGGGTTTTATTTTGTCAACCATGGTTGATAAAAGGGCAAAATTAACTGCAATAATATTTTGGCAATATTAATCTACAGGTATGCACAATGTACCAAAGATATACGAGAGGAAAAGTGAGACCACGGGACAGTCAAATCTAACTTAATGGCATTAGCAGCATAAATGAAGGAATCGAAACCCGGTCACTGACTTGAAGGTAGCTAAACTCTACACTACTTTACTTGAGACATGGATATAATATAATTCAAGTAGTCTTTTATTTTGTAAAATTATCTCAAACTGATCAAATATTTGATTATATAACGACTATATAACTACTATATAGCTGTGTCCAAAAATACGTGCATTCTAACTGTACAATCTTGTTTTAGTTTAACACTTTTTGAATGAAACATCTAGATACGGATCTTCAACTAAATTAGATGTCTGGTAAAATATCATATGGCCAACTCAGTGAGGAACTCCTTCTTACTGGTTCCGCTTATCAAAATATCTCCACACGATAGCTGACAGTCCATGCACTTTGCTGCATTTCGTTGACCCCTTACTGTGTCTTACTGTACATTGCTACCGCGTGATAATTAGAAACTTGCAGTTTCTTTGGAAGCTAAATCTAAATCATCATTTCGACCTTTACTATCATCACCGAACTATGCCATTATTATTTGTCTCAGTTGGAGATTCGTTGTTTTTAAACCAACCAGTGTTCATGATATCACTTCGTCAATTGGATTTCTTAGTCTTCAGTTTTCAGAAATAATTAAAATATAAGATAAACTTGATTTGAATCCAACAGATACATACGTAGTTTTATACATACCCCCCCCCCTCATATATATATATATATATATATATATATATATACACACACACAAACAGTCGGATAGGTTGTACAAATGAGTGAAACAGAACGCAATATGTAAATTAGAGTGCACGTATTAATTATAATTAATACTGATGTAGCTTTGCAACTATAAATAATTATTTATAGTTGCAAAGCTACATCAGTGACTCAAGGTCCTAGAGTTTCATGCCAGGGCACTTATCAAACTGAATTGGACACCCCATTCAGTTTGATAAGTGCTGTGGAACGAAACTTTAAGCGCTTGAGTCACTGATTTACAGCTATAAATTAATAATATATACACATACATATATATATATATACATGCGTACACACACACACCATACGCACAAATATTTATAAATATATTTGTCAATATATCTTTATGTTGTAGAGTGTATTATATATATATATATATATTATTATTTGTCTCAGTTGGAGATTCGTGTGTGTGTGTGTGTGTATGTACAAACGAAAGAAAAAGTACTCAACACATATTGTGGGAGTTAAATGTACGTGTATTTACAGTATGACTTAGTCCCGCATTAATTTAAGTTTCGTAGACGCAAAGATATGCGTCTATCTCCTCAGATGCATTGGGGCAAAGTAACTGAAAGGCTGTTGCAGTATGAGCAGCTTCTCACGGAGGCAAAGTTGGCAATTACGGGCTCTGTCGAGGATGGTCCAAGTGATATTGGGGAAGTCATTTCCTTGGTCCCGGAGTCTCCAGACGAAACGGGACAGGGAGGTGGAGTTTTCCCTGTCTCTGCACCGGAAAGAGTTCATGTGTTGTGTGAATCTTCCCTTACTGTTAGGACCGTGTAGTTTCTTGGGATACCATCTGGCGGTGTGAGGGTAGCTCGGTAGACCACATCCTTTGAGAGGCATGGTCCTCCCAGTGGATAGTTAGTAGGATTTCGGCATTTGCAGGTTGGTACATGGGGTGGGGTCTGTGTCTGTTTGGTTTTTCTTGTTGTAGCGTGCAATATTGGAAGTGATGTTATCTAGACAAGAATAACTAACCTTAACGTTATGGGCATTAAAGAGTTTGTGGTATTTATGGATGTTAGAAAAATGCTGTCTAATTAGGGTAAAAGAGCTCGTAGCTATATTTGTGGAGACATCTAGATTGAAAGAGGGATTAAACCAGGTTGCGCTTCTTTTCCTAACCCTTTCACAGATTGGGGTGGGGTGGGGGATCTTACATATACGCTAACTTTTCACTGAAGCCACTTCTCGCTAGCGCTTCGTTGTAATGGGGTGCAGCCCCGTTGAAGATATCTTTGTCAGACGATACAATAGAGATTCTTCTACTGACACTTGTTACTAAGTTTCTAATTACATCGGGGGGGGGGGGGGAGTTCCTATATATGCATAGAGCTTCTTCATTGGGCTTTCTATAGGGGTAGCATTTGCTTGTCTTGAGGTTTAGGGTAACGTTCAGGAAGTCGACTTTGGTTAAATTGGTGGTGACAGTTATGTTGAAGCCGAACTCATTGAATATTTTGATTAGGTTTTTCTTGAACCTATTCATGGCGTGGCCGTTCATATGGCTTGAGATGGCCAGGCCGTTGTCTCTGTACAGGGCTGAAATGTGGGGATGTGTTCGTTTCCTTATGTTATCCAGGATGAATAATATGACAAGGTCAGCGACCTCAGCCCCGTTGTAGCTCCCCGTGGATACATCGAACAATGGGTCCCCACCCTTTTTGACCCACTAGGAGTCATTGTGGAACAGAAGGGACTTCCTGGCGTTCAGAATTATTCTGATATCTAGGTCGCTGATTCTGGTAAATTGTCTCCCAACGTCTAGGGCTTTCAGAAGAAGGGGTTTCGATATGGAAGGGTAGAGGTCCATGATATCAAACTGGGTAAATCTGCAGGCTGTCTTATTCTCGATGCCACGGAACCAACTGATGAAGGCGGTGCTGGAGTCCCATTGGACTAACCGAGTCGCCCTTTTGATGTCATAATTGATGGCGTCGAGAATGCGCTTGCTAACTATACCTATCTCACTGTTATAAAGGTTGATCAGCCTGCATTTAGGGTTGGGAATGAAGTTGTATTTGTGATCCTTAAGGGTGATATATGGCGTGATGAGGTGGTCCAGGCAGTCTTCTATCGTAACTAACTCCTTCGATTCAGTGTTTATGTCATTGTATGTCGTGATGCCAGTTTTCTTATATGTGTTGGTAATGGTGTTAAAAAGGAATCTGTTGTGCGTGGTGGTGTTTGCTTCGTATATGTTCTTTGTTTTGTCTGCAAGAATGTGTACATTAGGTGATTGCTTTAGCTGTGTCATATAATTATTTAGGGTGCTTAGGTAGGGATTAGAACGTTGCCGAATCTTACCTTCTTGATGCAGTTTATTAAATCCGCTTCGAAGTTCTCATGGTCCTTAATATGAGAGGGTGATTTCCGGGACTAAGTCATACTGTGAATACACGTACATTTAACTCCCACAATATCTGTTGAGTGCCTTTTTCTTTCGTGTGTACATACACATGCATAACTGCTCCATACACTGTTGAACTATAAACAGAGAACACACAGTTGAAGATGGAAAGACAACAGCTCCGTTTCTCACTGAAAAACATACAGATACCACAGAGGAAACTCTACCTCACACGCCTTATCGATAAGACAGAAAGTGTGATCAAAAGCATTTGCTGGAAAGCATATTTGTTTCGAAAACCCGACCACCAAGACATCCGCTAGCAAATACGGCTTCAAATCCCGGAAATGGCCCTCTCAGATTAAGGATCTTGAGAGATTCGAAGCGGATTTAATAAACCTCATCAAGAAGGTAAGATTTCGGCAACGTTCTAACCCCTTCCTAAGCACCTTAAATAATTATATGACACAGCTAAAGCAATCATAGGACTGGCTCAGTGAGTGCTAATCCGGAGCTAAACAACACCAACAACAACTTCTTTATGAAAACAACTTTTGGAATCCCATTAACTTACCAATGTAACAACGTAACAATGTAATGATATATCATTATTACATCTTACAAAACAAATGATTGGTATTTTGTATCACGATTTATATATTATTATTACACACACTGTTTCTTCAACACATATATCCTATAACCCTGAATGTACTGGAAGCACTATTTTGTAAATCAATCCAATGGAAACTTTCTTGACTTTTATTTCACAAAAAAAACAAAATGAAATCGTTTGATATTCGTTTTTGTTTTTGCACATTGTTGTTATTGTTGCTGAGGATATGATGAAGCTGAAAGTGTTTGTTTTTTCCAGTTAGTTGATATACATACATACATACATACATACATATATATGTACATACATACATACATACATACATACATACATACACACATACATACATACATACATACATACATACATACACACACACATA
>JAOPJM010000001.1:13906408-13916810 GCA_027124095.1 Muusoctopus leioderma
TGTAGAAGCCCGTCGTATATATATATATATATATGTATATATGTGTGTGTGTTTGTGTTTGTCTCCGTATCTGTTTGCTTAGCGGTTCGGCTTAGAGATCGATAAGATAAGTACCAGACTCAAATGTACTGGGTCGATCTAATCGACTTCAACGCTTGGATTTGTCTCACCATGAGTTTAGCGTTAGACCAACGTTCAGCACATATTTATGTAACATATCATATCTTATGTGTGGGTAAGATGTAGAATAATGCAAGGATTGTAGATTACCTATAATGTACAGTTCTTGAACCTTGAATACATTTGAGAAGGTTGAATTAGCGTAAATGATTGAGCTACTTCTGAGTCACCTAGTGCCGAGTTCAAGTTTCCCTTCAGGGTTTCATTCTCACTAGGATCTAATTTGCTTTCTTTCATCCCTCTTGGATCGATAAAATATTTACACATAAAGGATAAATATCTATTTATTCCACGTACTCGAGAGATAAATAAAGGAATAAATATAAAAAACAGTTGCTTGACCTTTCCTGATATCTAACCTCTTTCGATGGATGATTTGCTCTGTTGCTAATTTACTAGGTAAGCTGAAGAACGTTTGAAGAAAATGTCTTGGTCAGTGAATTTGAACTCACGACCCTAATCCACCCGAACTTATAGACTATATATAAAATAAGTACCAGTAAGATACCAGAGCCAACTACATCTGCCATTTTGTTACAAAAATCGGTTTTTTGTTTTATCAAAAGAAATCTTGAATATTTTGCCATATTCGTGTTGTTATGGTTTGAGGGAAAGAAAGTAAGAGAGTGGTGGAAAAAGACGAGAAAGATAAGCAAATAAAAAGTAAAAAAAAAAAACACAAGAATAAAGATAAAGCCAACGTATCAACAGGAACAGCAACGTAATGTTCGTTCTCCTGCTGACAGCTCCATACATAATAGGTAGCTGCGGGCGATCTGTCAGCCTCGACTGTACTTACAGAAATTTTCCTTCAGAACACACGGTATTGAAAGCGTTTTACGTTACCATGCGAATTCACCTGCATATATTATGTTTCAAAGAAGAGTAGTAGTGATTGTAATATTGCTGAGATTAAGAAGACGAAGTATTGGTAGAGCACCGGGCAAAATGCTTTACGGTATTTAACTACGCCTCTTTACGTTCTGAGTTCAAATTCCGCCAAGTTTAACTTCACCCTTTATCCTTCCGGAGGTCGAGTTCTGGGATATATTTAATCGACTGTACCCGTCCCTCACCAAAGGTGTCGCGATGTGCCTAATTAAGAAATTGTGGAGGCAAGAAATTAAAAGAAACAGTAAGATTACCTTACCAAATGCTTTGCAGTATATATTTCGCCCTCTGGGTTTAAATTATACCGAGGCCGACTTTGAATCTCATCTCTCCTGGGGTCGATGAAGTATGAGTTGTACGCTAGAGTCGATTCTACCTAGCCATATCGTTATGTAGCAATGGAAGATATACAAACAACTATAGAACGTGACTAGTTAGCAGAGACTGTAGAATACCGAAGTAGTTGTCTGGCAGTATTTAGTTTCGTCGAAGTTCAAGTCCTTCTGATAATTTCAGATCTCTTCATAATCGATACTGATATCGATGCTCTTGACTATAACCTCACCGCAACGATCACCAGCCATGTGCCTAATCAGGGGATACTAATGGGGTTTAACATGAATATGCGTTTTAAAAGTGTGATGAATTCCGTTGAGCAAGAGGTAACCCGTGAAAGAATGGAGTCCACAAATAGGTTTCGATTCTCAGTTTAAATCATTTACTTCATTTACACTACTATTTTCCTCGAGAAATGCATGAATGTCAGACAATATCATTACACACTTCAATAAATCTATTGGCTTGCGTTTAACCAAGAAATGGTTATTTATTTTATAAACATTTCGGGCCTTTAATGTTTTCAGAGCGGGTTCTTCAATTTTAGCTGGTTAATAAAATATTTTTTTAATAATTTTTTTTATTCATTCTTCTATTAATTCATTTATTCATTTTCTCGTGATTATAACATTTTCTCGTGATTATAACATACAGCAAGAGTGTTTAAGTAACTCAATGGGTGAGATTTATATTTGGTTATCAAGTAAAAGATTGTTGATTAAGTATAACATGTTTAAGGTTTTCCTTGACGAAAGATGGGGCCAAAAACAGAAATAAGAAGAGTGAACCCAAACTAAAACATAGTAAGAGGTAACCACCTTGGAATGTCTGAACTTTACGATGGTAGTTCGAAGGAATAAACATACTCTATTTGATTTGATGCTGAACCCAAAAAGAGGACAAAACAAATACTGTGCTGATTGCGGAGAAGATGGGGATGGAATATCAGGTGTCCAAGAGAATACATGGTTGTTGAACACTACATCAGTGGTCTATCGATAGTTTAGGAATCACAGGACAGAGAATGTGGAACTCTTCACGGATCGGCTAAGGTATCTTTACGAGGGACAAAGTGTAACATCGCTGACGTAATATGAACAACCGAATCATCAACCAATAGTCCGTTACAGTTTTGTTGCGGTTCTATTGATGAGAAATAAAACTGCAGAGATTGTTGGTTAACCGCTACGAAATACATTCCATGATAACATATCTATCTTTCTCCACTCAAACCTCATAATTAAGGATGAGAGAATATGGCATTGTGTGATGGACATGCCTATGCTAAAAGTATTTTTTTAAATTTCTTAGTCAGATTATGATCGGTAGCCTCAATAACTCTTTTCAGGGTCTCTGAGACTGGTGGAAGGAAGACAGGGAGTTATCCTCAGACCAGAGACCTGATCCGAATGCTTACAACACGAGGAGACTCAGCTAAAGGCACTCACGGACCAGTTGGTGGTGTTAAAATAGACGATGAGTTAAGTTAACAGCATAATTGAAATGGCTCCAGCTGGTAATCAAAACCAGCTTGCAAACTCAACTTACCAACAACAACATGGCATTTAGTAATTTCTTATATAGGTAAGGAAAGATGTGATGTTGTAACGTTCGTGTTTTTCCCAGGGGTGTTATATCGCCAAAGAGGAATTTAATATAATTTCGTTGATTTAAGATTGATTCGCTGAAAACTTACTCCCCACTATAACAATGAGTGAAACAAAGGAAAGCAGAGTATCAATTAATTTGACAAATATTAACTAATAGTCGGTTCGTGAAATCGTGAAGCCTGAGTGTATATCGTATCCAATGTGCTTCACTCTATAATCGAGCAAAACCCTTAACTCTGCTTGTTTCGGTCAGATTGTAATAAGCTCTAAATTATCTTATTAGTATTTCATCAGATATTTAAATATAGTTAACGAACAAGGAAAAGTAGATTAAATATCGAAATGTTTGAGATGAGTTGCTGCTAATAAGATTATAATTTTTCGGACTATTAACTTCATCTTTAGAGATGAAACATTTAAAAATATTGACATCTACCCTATTATTTCAATCGGTTTCATCTCAGGTTGTCATCAAATCTCTTATTACTAGATATGTACATAGTAGCGGGCTGGATTCGAACTAGGAACCTTTATTTCTAAACTAAGGGTAGTAATGCTCTAATCCACTATGAGCGTTACTACCGTTAGTTTAGAAATATTGGTTCAAATCCAGTCAGGTAATATTTACAAACCATGAATAAGACATCTGATGACGATTGGAGATTAAACCGATCAAAATGTAGTGTAAATGCAAAAATTGTTAAATGTTTCATCTGTAAAGATGAGGTCAATGGTCGGAAAAACTATAATCGTAAGGAAACGTAGGTTATGACAAATTGTCTTACAGATTTATTAGTTTGTTACACCGAATATGCATATTTTATATGTTGGTAGTTATCGTAGCTTAGCCGTAAATCTTCACCTTAGTTTGGATTTGTATCTGACAAAGCTCAATTTACAAGACAAATCGAGCACCAGTTCCAATTTGATATTTCTTATGAAAAAATAGGTTTCATTCCTATATAGGAAATCACATTCTCTAAATATATCGTGAACTCATACCTCGGTGATAAGGTAAACTTGCATAATTAATTTAGTAATTTGAAGTTTTATTGGGATTTAAGACTTGGTTCTGCCTCGGGCTGACCAAAGCCTTGTGAGGGAAATTTGGTAGACGGAAACTGTGTGGAAGCTCGTCGGAGGGACCGTTCCTGTTCTTGAGTGGCAGACATAATCCGTCGCCTAGTTTAACACCACCACCTGGTTCTTGGGTACCTTTAGAGGAGTTCACTATGTTGCAAGTATTCGGGTTAGATCTTCGATCTTCGGAAATCTTCATTCCTTCCTCTAACCAGTCTGAAATGGCCCATGACTAAGCAATAAAAAAAGTATTTGTAAAAAATCAATATTTTAATTTAAGAATGTGGAAAATGTCGTGGAGCAAGTGATATGCTCTCCCGACCATAGACCGCGAGGCAACACGACAGCCTCTATGTGGTCATTCGGCCTGCTAGAAATAGCAGCCAAATCTCCTTTAACTACACTCTACCATCATAATAATGCACACATTGGATAATGTAGTCCGAGGTAGACTATTCCTGAAAGTAAGACGGGATTGTCACGGCTTGAATGCCTTTGAACATAAGTCTGCTTGATTGTGACCGCGACATAGTTTTGATTGTTCCAAGTCATTTCACTTCACTCATGTTGACAATTTTGAAAAAAAAGATATGAACGTCGTTCTTCTCATGTCCTCAAACCATAAAATGTAGGATCTTTATACCCAACTCTAAATAAACAAATATTTTAAGACCGTGTGTTTTGATTGATTGTTAAATTATTTTACAATGACTTTTAGATACTTCGTTGCTATCCTGTAATGATAATTTTAAAACATGGTGGCTTAAACAGCATCAAAAGGTCATGGCTAATCCCATGAGTTTTGTAATGCTAACGGAATACATCAAAGGATACTTAGTTCTCTCTTAACTCACGTAAAATAGGAACGAGACAAGAAAAATAATATTGATACCCCTCATTAAAAACAAATTCTATCAATTACGAATCATTTCACATTGTTTTAATGCGGTTTAATTGACTTAATTAAAGAAATACGATAATAATATCTAACACTGACACAAAGTCACAAATTAGTAAATGCGAGGTCTAGTTGGTTGACTGACCCAAGTATAAGTCTAGAGCAAACGTTTCCAACCACTGTACCGCGCCTTTTTGAGATGAGTCAGAAAATGCCTAGATATTTAGAAAACTAGTATGTTTTTAATGCAGCACACTGGTGAGTATGTATTCCTTTGTGGCAAAGTGCAATGCGTGAATCCATCTCTGATTTAAAACAATTTCAATACTTGCTATTTATATAATAAATCTTTTAAAAAGCTTATGGTCGTAACACTCTTAGCACCTTATTCAGTGTGCCATGGATCGAAAAAGATTGAAAATCTTCGGCCTAGAGGATATTTTATAGAACCCGGAGGGTTAAAAGTCAAAGTGGATATCAACTAAATTTGAACTTAGAACTTACAGGAATGAAACCAAATATTGAAATACATTCAGCATGTTGTGTTACTACTTCTGGTACTCCACCATCTGGCCCTGCCGATGCTTTCATATAAAAGATGATTGTTGTTATTGTTTGGCCTCAGGTCAGCTCTGATCGACCAGACTTTTTGTCAAAGACGTTCCAGTGGCGACTATCTCGTCTCTTTGTATACCAAGAACTGCATTGTCCAATTTGTTATTCCTTTATTTTGAGACAGTAGGATGTGATTTTGGGAAATATTTGGCTGCCGTTTCTGGTAGATTGAACGACCACGCAGAGCCAACCTTCGATGGTTCGTAAATAAAAGATGATCATTTGTCTGATATTGGTATATGGCACCGAATTTGTGGAGGATCGTTAAAGTTAATTGCTGTGATTGCAGTACATACCTGGTACTATTTTATCGAACTCCACCTCCCAGAGGAGACGGCTGACAAAGTCAACGGCAGTAGGATGTGTGCGAGGTGTAATTAAATACTGTCAACCGCAACAGGAACGTAGCGAGGCGTAACTAAATACTGAAAATTGTTTCTGTTCTTGTTATTTAGCCCCAAGTTCGCACTGATCGAACAATCCCGTAATGAAAGGCAATCCGGCCGTGGCCATCCCATTTTTTCAGGAGTAGTGTATCCTAGACTACATTATTCAAAGTGTCATTTTTTAAGACGGTAGGGTTTGATACGATGGAGATTTGGTTGATATTTCTAGTAAGTCGAGCGACTACATAGTGGTACCATTGTTGGCTCACACACACTACTGGTGTTGTTATTGCCGTTGTTGTTGTTTAACCCCAGGCCAGCCATGATAAAGCTGAATTATGATCAAAAACTTTCCGACCATGACCGCTTCGTCTTGTTTTCAGGAATAGTGCATCCTGGATCACATTATCCAATGTGGTTTCCCTTTTAAAAACAGTAGGGTCTAATTTCAGGGGGATTTAGCAGTTATTTATAGCAGATCGAATAACAACACAGATGCCCCATCGCTACTATGGATATTATCGGTGTAAAAGGATTGAAGTTTCCATAATTGGGAATGAAGACTCTGTTTGTGTGGAGTCCTGGTCACCCCCCCCCCACACACGGCCTAGTGGTAATTCCTCTTTACAGCTGTCTCTCACCACCTGAGTTATATAGACAGAAAATATTTCAGCTCCGAACAGTGGCCAGAATCAACTCTGAACAGTGGCCAGAATCAGCTCTGAACAGTGGCCAGAATCAGCTCTGAACAGTGGCCAGAAAATATTTCAGCTCTAAACAGTGGCCAGAAAATACTTCAGCTCTGAACAGTGGCTAGAAAATACTTCAGCTCTAAACAGTGGCCAGAAAATATTTCAGCTCTGAACAGTGGCCAGAAAATATTTCAGCTCTAAACAGTGGCCAGAAAATATTTCAGCTCTAAACAGTGGCCAGAAAATATTTCAGCTCTAAACAGTGGCTAGAAAATACTTCAGCTCCGAACAGTGGCTAGAAAATACTTCAGCTCTGAACAGTGGCCAGAAAATACAGAAAATACTTCAGCTCTGAACAGTGGCTAGAAAATACTTCAGCTCTAAACAGTGGCCAGAAAATACAGAAAATACTTCAGCTCTAAACAGTGGCCAGAAAATACTTCAGCTCTAAATAGTGGCTAGAAAATACTTCAGCTCTGAACAGTGGCCAGAAAATACAGAAAATACTTCAGCTCTGAGCAGTGGCCAGAAAATACAGAAAATACTTCAGCTCTGAACAGTGGCCAGAAAATACAGAAAATACTTCAGCTCTGAACAGTGGCTGACTCTCTGCAAAGCTTAAGGGAAACTCATATTGGAAACCTACTCCCTCATCTGAGATGTTGCTATGGCTACACACACGAACATCCTAGACTACATCCAAAAGAAAGTCATCCGAATGATTCCCAATGTCTCTCACTCGCTAACTCACTTCCACTTCAATCTCTAACTCGCAGATGCGCTGATAAGGTGGCAAATTGGCAGAGTCGTTAGAGCATCAGATAGAATGCCTTGCAGTATTTCTTCCGTTTCTCTGAGCTATTAATTCAAATCTCACCGATGTTAACTTTGCCTTTCATCCCTTCGGGGTCGATAAATAAAGTAACAATCAAGTACTAGGATCGATTTTTCCTCTCTCTCTCTCTTTTACCTTCTCTCCCTCGGAATCGGCTATGTGAAGGGGCCAAGAAAGGAGTATCCACATTGTATCCCCCACCAATCCTTTCACCACCACGACAAAAAAGAAAGAAAGAAAGGCGCACTGATTTCTCACTCCACCTTTTCTACCGCTACTACAATGGTATCTGTTCCTAAGAGATAGCTAGTTGCATACCGCCCCACCTAAGCCTGCACAAGACACTAGTCCCTCTTCCTCTCGTTGAACAAATGAATATTCCCAATCTTTCTTGCACCCGTGATCTTTACAGACCCTCCCCGACAGGTGAGATTGATGCATTTGATGTTCAGTTTGAACATCCGTCAGGATAAACGTGGGTGGGAATGGAATGGGATGCAAATAAATACCATAAGACATGTTGTTCGGGACTCTTCTGATTCTACCACTAGTTCACTCTCATAATAATAATAATTGTTTCTACCATAGGCACAAGGCCAACATCCCCAGTACTTGACTGTTACTTTATTTTATCGACCCCAGAAGGATGAAAGGAAAAGTTGACCTCGGCGGGATTTGAACTTCCAGTGCCATAATAATAATAATAATAATACATTTCTTGTATTTGCTACAAGGGTGACGAATAAGGGGACATTACAAGGAGAAATTATAAAAAAACAAAACAAAATGGGTGAGGGTAGCAGAATCGATTATGGAAAACGAAAGTATGCATAAAGGGGAACAACCACTGAGGGCCAATCAAGGAACACCACATATCCAGTATTACCCAGACTACCAAGGTCAAGTACCCTCTCTCATCTGTGTTGTCTGGCCAACAAGCACATGCTGAGAGTTAGCCCATTCACTCGGGCCATTTTCGCCACTGTTACCCACCTTTGCAAATTCACTGGAGAGAAACACACCCCTCATCTTTCTCTCTAAGTGGAACTTGAAAATGTTGATGAGGTATTGGTCAAAGAGGAAGGTATCTGTCTTCAGTTTTTTCAGTCTTGTCCACTATACAATCGCTTTTGATATGGTCACCAGACAGAGTGAACACTACCAACTCTTCTTGACCAAAGGAAGGTGGCAGGATAATCTTCTTGCTGGATTAGGCTGGTAGACGGATCTTCTCTACACGCATCACAGCTGATCGACATAAATCCACAAGTCAGTAATGTTCGGACACTGAACGAGTGTAAGCAGAATGGTTTCGTCGCCTTGCCGCTAATCTCAGACAGGCCAAGCTGACAGCACTACAGTGCCTGTAGAGTTTATCTCGAACCGGCAATGCAACCCAGTTAGCACTGCCAGGCCAGAGATTTCTGGAACTGTCCATAGTCTGTGGGCTTAATTTCTACGATAGGCGCACGGCCAAACATTCTGTGGGTGCTAACACGACGATAGTGACTCCAGTACTTGACTAGTGTTATATTTTATCGATCCCAGAAGGTCGAAAGGCAAAGTCGTCCTTGGTGGGACTTCAACTCGTAAATGTACGAAACTAAATACTGCAAACCATGTACTTCAGTTCTCTACCGTTTCTACCAATCAATAGTAATAAGAAATGTTTCTAATATAGGCACAAGGTTAGAAATTTTGGTGGGGGGGAACAGTCGATTACATCAAAAGTCAGCCCTCCGTTTGTGGTTCTTAGAACTTCCTGTGAATGAAGTTGATTATAGTTAATGAAGCATACACAGAGTTGCAATCACTTTTCAGATAAGAATCCATCAATCCACAGTCGTCTTACAACGTGCTCGTTCACCATCTCGAGTATTTCTATGTACCCGCGCATTATTGCTAGATAGTCGTTGACTCTAAGCTGGGTTCATCGTCCTTTTGACAGGTCTTGTTTTTTGTCCTGCTGGGTTTCTAGCAACCCTCCTCACCAGGCTAGCCTGGTAGGGGTGCCGGTTTAGTCACCGACGACCCGACCATGTAACAGGTTGTACTGGATTACATGTTACCAGTAGCACTATAAGTAACCTGACATATATATATATACACACACACACATACATACACGTACATACATGTATATATTTACATATATACAGACCATAACAAGGTCGAAACGCGTCCATGGTTGTCGCTACCTGCTAACAAAGATCAGATGTCCTTTTCCCCAGCATGAGAAATATATTTTCTACAAAGAAATATTTCATTTCTCGAAAATTACCTCCCTTTGTGATTCTAAGAGGCAATTGCATCTAAGCAATTGTTATTTTTGTCTCTAGGTTGGAGTTAATTTTCGATAAGTATAATATTTATTCTGTATACTATTTATTGGCTTTATTGTACTTATCCATGCTACTGGTTTCATACGAGTTATTTCTCTTGACTGTTTAATAATGCAAATTACCTTGACCAATAATTGTACTAGACTCTTTCTTGTATATATCCTTGTTCTTTCCTACTTATCAAGCGGGTAGTAAAAGACTATGCCATGCTGATGAGACCATAACAAGGTCGAAACGCGTCCATGGTTGTCACTACCTGCTAACAAAGATCAGAATGAGCTTTTCCCCAGTATGAGAAATATATTTTGTAAAATGAAATATTTCATTTCTCGAAAATTACCTCCCTTTGCGATTCTAAGAGGCAGTTGCATCTAAGCAATTGTTCTTTTGTCTCTAGCTCGGAGTTAATTTTCGATAAGTCTAATATTTATTTTGTATACTGTTCTGTATACTATTTATTGGCTTTATTGTACTTATCCATGTTACTGGTTTCATACGAGTTATTTCTATTGACTCCTTGTCTATTTATATATATAC
>JAOPJM010000001.1:14212678-14224991 GCA_027124095.1 Muusoctopus leioderma
GCATGCGCAATGAAACAACCGGATGGGCAGAAGGACATGTATTATTATAATATAAGGCGACGCATCGCTGTGGATATTGGAATTTTCAGCATTATTCTTTCATTATCTAATATACTTTAAGAAGTATTATAATACTTCACTTGTGTTAAAAATGGCAAGAGGTATTAAAACCCAAAACCATCCTGGACTTCCATATTAGTTTTGGTAATTACAAATTTAAGCAATCTACTAAAATATTGGAAGGCACATGACCTAGTGGTTATGTGGTTAGGCTCACGATCATAAAGTTGTGGGTTCAATTCCCAGGCTGGGCAGCGTGTTGTGTCCTTCAGCAAGGCACTTTATTTCACGTTGCTCCAGTCTACTCAACTGAAAATGAGTACCAGCAATAGCTGGAGGGTTAACTATGTGGCAGACTGGCAAGTGTTCAGGGGGAATTCTTGCACTCTCAGTTGCCTAATGTCATTGGAACCAGGATAAGCTCTGGCCTAATAGGCCCATAGGCTTGAGAAAGAAAAAAAGGAAAAAGGACTATAATATTACTTTAGAACCTATATTGATTTCTTTGTTTCTTTATCACCTATATATTTTTTGTAAATCATTTTATAATATATTCTAGTTGGTTCTGTAATATATTGATGTTCAAAAATTATTTTAATCAACTTCCAAAAAATCTTGTAAAATTTGAGGCAAAAACAGCTACTATTATTAAAATATTAACTTCACTTTAGAAAATAAGTTTGTGCATGATATGACCTTTTAATTCACATTATTATAACTTGATTTTTACTTCATTTTGTAAAACAATACATTTTGACAGTGATGTATAGATATGTCTGGTAATACTCCTAACTGTCATCTCCCATTAAAATTTAAACTGCCATCATAATTTTGCTTCATTATCAATTTCATGTCATCACTTCATCATGTTTACAAGATTATGTTAGTAATGTGTATGACCCCAAAATGTGGAGAAGGTTTTAGGCAAGCTCAATGCAGTAGAATTAAGCAACTCTTGGTGAGTCAGTACCTAAATCAGTTTCAATTCCTAGTTATAGTCATTTCTCTTATGTGTTCAATCTCCTTGAGAAACAGGAACTTCACAACATTCCATTTTTTTTTTAAATCAATTTTTGTGCTTATGTAATAAATCATTTTGTGAAACTTGGCAGCTGAAAGAATTTCTTATTAGCAAGATGCAGGGAAACATCTTAGAAAATTAGTCAAAACATTTAATATATGGTTTAATAAATGTTTGACTGTGTGTGTGACATTTCTAAGCATTTCTCAGATTTTTGTTTGTTTCAGTTTTAAGTATTTTACAACACTTTTCACAAGCTGGTATAGGTGGTTTTGGGGGGGGGTTAAAAATAAGTTACTCAAAAAAGCAGTTTGGTGACCTTTCTAGCCTCCTCACCCTACAGACTGATGAGATTGGTGCAGTTTGAACATCCATAGGCCAATGTTTGAAGGAAAAAAATGTGTTTGAAGACAGAGTTCCAGTGGAGTGCAGTTCAGAGGAAAAGAATTGAGCGAAGTGTTTTGTGCAGGATCTGAGAGGTGATACACAATAGTAGTGGTGAGAGGAGATAGATAGGTATGTCACAAGAGCTGAGTTGGATGGAGGGGTATGCAGTTAATTAGTTCAAAGAAGCAGAAACCATCGTCGTAACTATAGAAGAGGCAAATAGAGGAAACAAGTGTGTCTGTGAACTAATGTTTGAAGCGTGCTGATGAGTGAATCATTGCCAATCAGTCGAATGAACTTCCTTTGGAAGCAGACTATGGTGTGTATGTGAGTTTAGCAGACAGTTTCGTACATATGTGCAGTACTCCACTGTGGGTCTTACATGAGCTTTGTAGAGGGTCAGCAACTAACAAGGACTGAAGTATTTACTGACCCTAAAGAGGAATCCTAGTCTTTCATGCAGTTTTGGTAATGTTATATAAATGAGAGATCATCAGAGATTTTGAGGCCTAGCATTTGTAGCAACTTTGAGAGGTTTTTATCTAAAGAGTATAAGGTAAAAGTGTTGGATACATTTTTTAGACTCAAACATCTAAATTAATTGTAGGAACAGATGTTTCACAGCTTGGTGCTTTTCTTAATTCAAACCTCTCCACCATGAGGCGGAAGTCATGTAATTTTATTTTATGATAGGTAAACTGATGTAAAATGGTGTTTTTATGCTTATCCAATTTCAAATATAGCTCCCTGAAACATTACACTGAAGTTATTCCTCACCTTCTGATAAACAAAGGTCCGAAATATTTAGTAAAAGTAAAATGGAAGCTATAACATTTGTTACATTAAAGGGTGCAAGTACACTGTCCTACATTTCCAAAGAAACTAATGATCTTGTTAGATCTGATATGAATGCATACAAGTTTGTTGGCCTCAACTCTATTGTAGTCTTTTAAAGAGAAATGTTTCTCAAAATCACTTCTTCCATATGGTTGCTATATACATCTTTAAATATTGTTTTTATAAGAATAATTTTCAAATTCTGTTTTGGAATGTTAATGACTTCCTACAATCTTTCTAACAAGGAATTTTTAAGTTAACCCACACCTCCCACTCTCAGTGCCCCTCTTATTCTATCTCTCTCCCCTCTCTATCTCCCCCCCCCTTCTCTCTATCTCTCTCCCTCCCCCTACTTTCTTTGTTCAGGATCATCTTGAGAGTTTCCTGAGCAACTGTGATGATGTGTGTATAGAGTGCTTTTGATACTATGAATGTTTTGAGGCCAGTTTCATCCCCCTTTTGCTTCTGACCCTTTGTTGTTCGGGTTAATCTTTGTTCTTCCGATATCTCCTCCCTAAGAAAACTACAAACAACTCATAAAATTTCAACTTTTGTAGTTTACAACTTGTTACTTTTCATAGTTTTGGTTACAAATTGTACTTTCTTTAACTCATCATCATCATCATCATTTTATATCTGCTTTCTATGATGGCGGCATGGGTTGGACAGGTGATTTCAGATTGAGTCCCCGGTCCTAATTCAGATTTACCATGCTTCTAGACAGGCCAGCCACATCTCATTCGTACCTGTCATTTGGCTTGGTTTCTAAGGTTTGATGCCCAACGACTTTACACAGTGTAACTGGGTGCATTTTATCGTGACACCAGGTTGTCATGTCTGTGACATGACTAAAAAGTCCTCTCTACCCTATGTTGTTTCCATTCGATTGCCAAACACTGCAACTAATGTCAAATTATTTTTGCTTTGATTGCTAATTTCTTTTATTACTGGAAAGAAAGAGAATGTAGGCAGAACACAATTTATTCTGAGAATTAAGTACAACCAGCTAGTGCATCTGTACGTATGTCTCAGAACAAAATTTACTCTGAGAATTAAGTACAACCAGCTAGTGCATCTGTATGTATGTCTGTCTCTGATATTTGTTTTCAGAAGGATGTATTATATAATATAGTCAACGTTTAGTCACATTTTAAATGGAGAATCTTTGGTTATGTAGGATGACACAGTAACTTTTCTATACCTTTCTAGCTCTATACATGTCAAGTTAGTGTCAAATTGATAAAAAGAAGTTATGTATACAAACACACACACACATATATATATATATATATATATACTTTATATATATATATATATATATAATACTTCTTGCTGTATTTGAGAAATGTCAATTATGTTTCCTATCTGACTTTGAAATGCTTCAAGATTTTTGGATTTCTAATTGAATTAGACGTTCGTTGAGCACTTTCTGTGAGGGTTTAGATATAAAAGGACAGTATTTGAAATGAGGGCACTCCGATTCAGTTTTTGTCATATGATGGTTCATTTGTGATAGTCATATTTTGCAATGTATATGAACAATATATGTGAGAAACATTAGCTTATGTCCAAGTGAATATAAAAATATATTTATTTTAATGTATATGCCTTTATTTGTTTTTCTGTGTCCAATTGTTTACAGTATATTATATATAACTTGGACTCTGTAATTCGGTATGATATATATGAATCCATTCAGCATTTTAGTAAACAGTTAATGTGACTTCAGCAGAAGAACTACATACAACTACTGACATTCTCAATGATGCATACGAGAGCATGGGTCTAACTCTCAACATAAGTAAAGTCTTGCTTCAGCAAGCAAGAACCTGGTCCAGCCATTCAGGTACATGAGCATATGGCAGAAAATGCAGAGCACTTCCAGTATCTGGGTAGTCACTTGTCACTGAACACAGATATTGATGGGGAGATCCAACACTGGATAAAATGTACAAGTGTAACCTTTTGTCATCTGAGAAGACAGGTATATGAAGATCATGATCTGAGACACAGAGACAAACAGCCAAAGTTATAGTGTCTGAGTCAGTTGTTGTACCTACTCTCCTATATGGCTCTGAAACCTGGACAAGTTATAGGCGACATCTCTGTAAGCTGGAAATATACCAACAGAGATGTCTGACGAAAATCATGTACATCGAGTGGCAGAACACGTGGAGGAATGTCTGTGTTTGAGCATGGCAATATCTGCTGCATTGAAACCATGATTACATAGCATCCGCTTCAACGGGCTGGCCATGTTGTGTGAATGCCAGACCACTGGTTGTGCAAACAAGTAACTGTTTTACTCCCAGATGAATGAAGGGAAGTGCACGTGAGGAGTACAAAGGAAGCAGTTCAAAGATGTACTTAAAGTAAATTTAAGAAAGTGTGGCATCAGTGTGTACTAGTGGAAATCGTTGGCAAATAACCAACACAAGTGGAGATGTATCATCTATGATGGAGCCCAACACTTCAGAACAGACATCTCAAAACGATAAACATGAGCGTAGAAAGCAACATGAAGTGACTGACACAGTGCCTCTTCTCCTGTAAGACAACAAATGCCCAGTCTGTGACTGGACTTGTGAATCCAGCATTTTCTTACATAGTCACATGTTGGTCCACCGAATTTAAATCTGGTGGACAGTTATCCTCAATCCCAAGGGATTGCTGATGACATATACACAAATACATTCTTCCTTTCCATATGTATTTACATATTCCATGATATTCTCATGTATCTATAATTCCATATTGTAACTGAATCCTTTATTTTTTTTATTTTTTTTCATTTTATTAGCTGAGGAGTTTGATTTCTAATCCTGCAAGAACCTACATGCTTAAAGTTTTATTTAAAGTCAATAAGAATTTTTTTTTTTAAATTTTAATTACAGTTCATGAGATATTTAACTAATGAACTGATAACTAATCCAAGCATCAAGATGATATTAATTTAGAGGAAAACAAAAGTTGATCAAAACACTATCATCATTAATAGTCATTATTGTGGGTTTAGATTTAAGCATGTCTATTGATGAACACGTGCATGAATGGTTGTGTGTGTGTGTGTGTGTTCAAACTAAATATGCACAAGAAAATAACTATACAAAGCTATTTCCACCACAAATCTCAGTTGGGTGAGCTAAATATTGCCTTAAGTTTCCCTTCACCCACCTGCCATTCTTTTATAATCAGCTTAACTAATTTAGATGCTACATTACAACTAAAAAGTTCTACAGCAATTAACTCCCTGCTTCACTGAACCATTCTTTATAGTTTTATCTTGGGATCAGAAACCTGTGGCTAGAGTACTTGCAGTTCTCCAAATGCTGTAAGTTTTCACTAAATAAGGCTCTAACCTGCTGAGTTTCTGTCTGTACTGAATAGCCTTCCAGCATATCCTTGTCTTCTTTTATCCTCTCTCTGTCTCTCTCCCTCTCTCTCCCTCTCCATTGCCACCTTTCCTTTTCTTTTTTACATACTTTATTTTTCTTCTCTCTCTTTCTCTTTCTCTCTCCTGGTGTGGATTCTCTTTTTCTTCTTTATCACTCTCTCTCCCTTCTCCCTTTTATCCTACTGTATCCCATGGGGGCCAAGGTTTGAATTTTTCAAACCCCTACACCAACACCTCAGCTATCAAATCCTTCATCTTATGGATATTTTTTTTTTTTTTTTTTTTATCCTACTACTACCACCACTACTACTACTACTAATACTGCTACTACCACCACCAACACTACTACTAAATAAATGATATCTCCTTTCTCCCAGTAGTAGGTCCATTTGTACTGAAATGCTACAGAATCAACATTGGCCACCTGTGGATGTGAGAACTCCTTAAAGCTAGGCTGATCCCCAGGGGAGCCTTTTTATGTTGCACTGCTTTTACTTCCCTTTTGGCTAGCTTCACACAGAACATATTCAACCAAGACTACTTCAGCCATCTGGCATTTTTCTAATACTAACTATCCATTCATCTATGCAAACTGCTACTCTCTCTCTCTCTCTCTTTTCTTCTCTTTCTTCCTCTGTGTGTGTGTATATATAAATATATATATATATACTCACACACACACATATATATATATCTTTATCTATTTGGTTTTGCATAGAGAGGAGGGAGGGTGTGGTAGAAGAAAGTTGTTTCAAATCACTTCCTCTCCTCCTTTTTCATCCTCATTCACCTCCCAAGTACTGCCAATAGCATGGTCAGCCCTTTCCCAAAACCTAAGCTAAACAGAAATATAATTTTTTTTCTCTCCAGAAATTACTATTTTGCTCCTCTTTGTCCTCTCCTCACAAATACAGTTGTATGTTTATTCAATCACTTTGTACCATTTCTCTGAATATTCTGATCTAAACCATTATTCTGCCTTAAATACTGAATGAGGAAAACAATTTATTATTTTTTATTTTTTTTGTTACTGTCTAACATATTTACATTCCTCCTTTCTATTGAGCAATTCCATTATTCAGATTTTGCTGGATATAATGTGTGTATATTATTTTTTTATTCTTTTACTTGTTTCAGTCATTGGACTGCCGCCATGCTGGGGCACTACCTTGAAGGGTTTTAGTCGATCAGATTGACCCTAGTACTTATTTTTAAGTCTGGTTCTTAATCTATCGGTCTCTTTTTGCCGAACCACTAAGTTATGGGACATAAACAAACAAGACAGACACAGAGAGAGACATACACACACGTATATATACATACTCACACACATATATGTGTATAAATATATATGTATATATATATATATATATATATATATATATAATCATCATCATCATCATCATTTTACGTCCGTTTTCCATGCTGGCATGGGTTGGATCAGTGATTTTGGCCCGAGTCGATTCCTGATTGGAGTCACCACTCTCCCAGATGGGTTGGTGGACAACATCTCACTCATATGTTTACACACACACATGTGTGTGTGTGCAGGCATAGCTGTGTGGTTAAGAAGCTCGCTTCACAACTGTGTTGTTTCAGGTTCAGTCTTACTTCCTGGCACCTTGCATAAGTGTCTTCTACTATAGCCTTGGGCTGACCATGCCTTGTGAGCAAAATTGATTAACGGAAAGTGTATAATATATATATATGTATATATGTTTATATATATATATATGTCTATATGTTTATATATATATATATATATATATGTATATATACTAGAAAGATATTTTGAATGATTGTAAATTAAAAGGGAACAGAATAAAAATGTATCAAAATAGTTGACAGGTCAAAAATTTAAATTACAATTCCATTGCAGTCATCATTTTATGAAATGTGTAACCTTAGTTTGCTACTCCATTCATTCATCCATCCATTGTGTTAAGAAACCACCCCACTCCTTAGAACTTTTCCAAAGCTGTCTTGTTTTCACATCTACATGTTTACTTTATCTAGCATCTTCAGGCATGTTATGTCAGACAGATGTTATTTTAATACAGTTTTTAGTTAATGAAAGGTTCTACAACTTCTTTCTTATTTTTTTTTTACAGTTTATTTATTTATTATCATTTCTTCTAGTTTTCTCTAAGTTCACTCTAAGGAAGAGTGGAAAACTATGCCAAATAAACATGGAGGAACTCTCTCCCTCTCTCTCTTCCCTCACTGAACCTTCTACCAAGCAATGGCGAAGACACTTACCAACCTGTAAATACAGTCACACGCAGTATCAGTGAAAATGTGATGGGACATAACACTGGGATTAAGAAAAGATTGATTAGTTATAGAAAATAGTCAAAGCATTGTTGGGAATGACAATTCAGTCCATTAGACGTTTCAACTAAAATCTCAAATTTTTCCTGAAATGTAAGATTTTTTCTTTTCTTTTCAGTCAGCTAAACAAAATATTTACAACTTTTCTTGATGTTGTCACTAGATAGGAGGTTGAGTCACCTTTGGCTAAGTAAAAGTAAAGGTGGTTACTCAGCAATAACTACCACTATTTGGTTATTCTGCCAACAGGATAACCTCTACATAGTTGGTCAACCTGCTAGAAATAGCAGCCAAATTTCCTTGAAATTACACTCCATCATCTCCAAAAGTGAGGAACATTGTATAATGTAGTTCTAGATGTGCAATGCTTCAGATGAGGATGGTGTGATCATGGTTGGAATGCCTTTAACCATAGATCTGTTCAGTCAGAGATGACCTGGGGTTAATCAACAAAAACAACAACTATTTGGTTGTAAGTTTATCATCTGGACAATACACCTGAGCCACACCCAAACTGTAAAAACAAAACGATAGAGCAAAGGGAGCAGAGAAGAATGATTACCTAGATCTGAGTAAATACAGAAATATAAACTGATGAGTATGGATAGCTGAGTTAAGGAGTATTAGATAACCATCTGAAAGGTCAGCAGTCCAATTCATATCCTGTCACTTTATTTTCTATTACCACACCCACCTCGCCATTATTTCAAGGAGAAGTACTCATCACCTTTGCAGGTCCACCCTGACTAGTGAGGTCGATTTGGTGTCAATTTATTGAAAACAGTTTGCTGAAAAAACAATTAAGCAAAGTAACAGTTGCTTGAATCAACAATTAAGCAAATTATAGCAAATGTTAAATAAATTTATTTTTTAAAAAGTTATATTGTCACATTATATTATAATAATTTTAAAAGAAATTAAAATCTTGTACTATATATGTGTATAAACATGAGAATATAACCTTCTAACATTTACTATACTGTTTTTAGACTGTAAACATAAACATGACAACACACTAGTATAAGATATTAATAACAAAAAATATTTTAATAAAATGTGACAAAAGAAGCTTTTTTAAAAGAAATTATCTTAACCCTTTTGATACCAACCCACCTGAAACCACTCCAGGTTTTAAGATAGAAAACTGCCCTTTTTAAAATGTTCATATTTATATTAAAACATTCTGTCATAATTTTATGTAAAAAATATTTCTTAAGATATATTCCAAATACCATCTTAATAATGAAAATTGTAGTAATTTTACAAAATCCCCCTAAATTCTTGATTACTTTCCCAATTAATTAAAGCACATGAGCAGTGTGTTTTCCTTAGAAATATGGTAACAAAAGGGTTAATATTTGTTATAATTCGTTTGTTGATTTGAGCAACTGTTACTTCACTCAATTGTTTTTCAGTCATCTGCTTTTTATGAATTGTTTTTTGATTAACTCTTTTCACTGAACTGTCTGCATACCAGTGAGGTTGATGTAGTTGATGTTCACCTTTGATTTCTCCATGTTATTGCCTGTATGGAAAATGTGAGCAGAGAGGGAATGCCAAAGGTCTGCTGCAATGTGGGAAAGAAGAATTGAGAAAAGTATTCGGTGTGGGGTTTGGAAGGAGGAGACAATAGAGATGAAGAGAGAGAGAGGAGACAAATGTATTGGTTGGATTTTGGTGGAGGTGAAACACTGCTTGCTAGTTCAGTGGAGCAGAAGCCATTAAAGTAGTGGTAGAGAGAGAGAGAAGAAACTTAGTCTGTGGCCTAGTGTTTACAGTGTGTTGTAGAGTGAATCTTTGCCAATTAGCCCTATAGCTATTTTTATGGTTTAGTCAGAGGAGTAACGGCCACATCTATGGCATTTTGCAGGACCTCCAAGACGAATGGGAGAAAGGTAGGAAGAAACCACAACTTATGGTTACCCTCAGACTGGAAACCTCATCTGAATGCTTGCAACAGTGTGGACTCTGCTAAAGCACCTAGGGCCAGGTGGTAGTGTTTAACCAGGCGATGGAGTGAGTCAAAATCAGGTATAGTCCATCTGATGGGCCTCCACAAGGCTTAGGTTGACCTGCAGCTATGTTAAAAGATACTTGCCCAAGATTCCGTGCAGTGGTATTGAACGTGGAACCACATGATTGGAGAATAATGCTGGCCCAGCATATGAATCGAAGTCCATCAAAGGAATAGAATGACATTCATTATGATCTTTTTTTTAAAGACTACATACAATCTCTGTTCACTTCTTTTATTTTTCTATTTTATATAACTACAGTTTATAACCCCAGACTTCTTCAAATAGCTTTTCATTTGGAACCTCCTTGATCGATGGATCCTATATAATTTTTAAAATGGAATGATTTTAATCTGAAGAACATGAATTCTGCAAAACTGATTTTTAAAGCTATTTTTCAGAAATATATTGGCTAAATGATATTATTTTTATTTGAATTTTTTTATTTGAATCAATTATATTTCAAAGTATATTACACCCATGAACTTTTTGGCACTATATATAATTTTTGCAATAAAATGCATATATTTGACGTTTTTCCTATCTTTCAGCTGTCAAACAACTGAAGAACATTGTGTGGCTCTTAAAGTATGTTTGGTTACCAATATTAGCATTTAAAAATGAATGCAAAACAGTTTTAAAAATAAGACCAAACATTTCTAAAAGTTTAGGAATACTAATGTTTTAGATTTAGCCTTGACTCTACACAAATTTTGTATCCAGATTACGATATTCCTTCAGTAAACCAAGGCAGGTTATCTAAGCTGTCAAATAAATATCTGAGAAATCCAACTCATGCGATAAAGAAATACTCAGTGTAAAACATAAATAAAGCAAAATAACAATGCTTTGACCTTTGAATGTTTACAAGATTTTTTATGGTAAAAATATAATAATAAAAAATTATTCAAACATAAATGTTAATAGATTTTTGAAAATTTTGTGACAAGGCAACTAGTGGATTAATCTAAGTCAAACTATATATTACTTGCTATGCCTTCATTAAAACATTCTACAGTAATCTTCAGGTGTTGTTTTTGAGGTTTCATATAAAAAAAAGTATACACCATCAGACTTGAGTTGATTGACACAATACAGTCAGATAAAAAATAAGAAACCAGGCCTCACTGTGTGGTTAAAAAGTTTGCTTCACAACTACATGGTTCTGGGTTCAATCTCGCAGTGTGGCACCATGGGCAAGTACCATAGCATTGAGTCAATGAAAACTGTGCGAGTGAAATTTAGTAGACAAAAACTGTGGAAGCCCATGGGAGGGACCATTCTTATTCTTAGGTGGTAGACTTAATCTGTCGCCTGGTTTAACACCACCACGATATTAGGGGCCCTGAAATTCAAGTTGGAAAATTATATTTTGTTAAGGCCGGATTAGGGGCCCCAGTACATTGCTATTAACAGGGGCCTCAAATACCCTTAAGACTGCCCTGGGTGCCTTTAGCAGAGTTCACACTGCTGCAAGCATTTGGGCTAGGATAACTTTCTCCCTCCTCTGACTAAGCGAAAAAATGATAAGATGGATCTGCCTTACAAACACCCGTTACCAAGAAAGCACTTGTTTTAGGTTATAGTTATAAGACTGTGTTGGTCTGTTTGAAATTGAGAAGGTTGCCTGGTTATTTTGGATTAAGTCACCTGCAGTACAGGAATGAGGACAAAGGGAGCAAAGGATGAGTTTAGTTTTTATGGATGGGGTATTTATAGGAACCTGTCTTGGAGATGTCCAGAAAACTATTGAATAGACATCAGCTCTGACCTGAAACATCTCAACAATGACACTAAATTCACATAAAACTCTGGAGTGTAGAGAATAAAGACCATGTAGATTTGATTATTTCAACAATGGATGAATAACTGTAGTAGCTATGCATGCATACATTATACACACACACACACATATACATACATACACACACATAATTCTCTGCATAACTCTGCATTCTATAGCATTAAGTGAATAAAAAGCCAATCCGTTCCATGGATAGAAAGCTAATGTAGCAAAGATAACTTCCCAATAAAAAAAACCCCCCCAAAAAGCCTTGTATCTATTTCCAATAACTAGGTAATATCTGTGACACTGTAGAATTAACTATATCTTGTCTAGAGACAACAAAATGTTAGCAGCAGCAGATGTGACCCATTATTTCAACAAATATGTGGATAGATAGATAGATAGATATATATAGAGAGAGAATGAAGAGAAAGTGTGTGTGTGTGTGCGTGTGTGTGTTTTGGAAAGTAGAAGGTAGGAAA
>JAOPJM010000001.1:14516140-14531346 GCA_027124095.1 Muusoctopus leioderma
CTGTTTGGATATAAATTCATCCCCCACTTCACACGGAAACGCACTCCCACCGAAAATACCGAACATCCAGTCAATTAGTAGGTTGTAAGGTTAAGTGTTGCTTTACATAGTTTAAGTGTTGCATTATATAGTTCAAATCAAAATAAGGTGAGATGGAGAATAGAGAAAGAAAAGGAATGTGAATAAATCAATAAAATAAATGTGATAATGAATATATAAATAGAGGAGTTAATTGATTATTATTATCATCATGATCATGTGAAGGAAAGCCAGTAAGAATCTAAAAGTAGACACCAGATTAGAAACCCTAGGTAAATGCAAGGTGTTGATTACAAAGACCATAAAGAAACTTTCGCCACTAACCCGAAATGCAGACTGATTAACCCAGCTAAATCCGAGACAGGTTTAATGAGTAAAAATATTAATAATATAAGACGGACCACCACATCCAGCAATAGAATTAATAACAAGCATAAATATAGGTTCACACAATTTGACATCATAAATTTTTACCCCTCAATTTCTAAGACTATTTTTTAGTGCAATAATAGCATACTAGACAATGGCATTGAAACTATCATGTATGCCAGAAAAACTCTACTTTTCGACAGCGACTCCACCTGGATCAATAAATCTGACCCAATGGGCCTTTTGACATATGCATGGGGGCATACAACAGCATGGAATTGTGTGGCCTTGTAGGTTTATACATATTAGACACACTTAGCAAGAAATTTACCATTATAGATTTCAGATTATATAAGGATGATGGGCTGGCCATATCTAAAGCCATGAACGGATATACCTAGATAAACTAAAAACGGACATCATATGAACCTTTAACATTTTCAGGCTAAAATTAACTATCACTGCTGTAGATTTTTTTAGACGTAACTTTAAACTTAACAACTAATCTCCATAAACCCTATAATAAACCAAATGAGAAATTAAATTATATACACACAGGCTCCTCTAATCCACCATTTAAAAACCTAGTCAATAATAATATCCTCCAATAATAGCATATTTGATAAAGCAGTACCATACTACAAAAATGCTTTAGAAGCTACCGGATTTAACTAGAAAATTACATAAATACCTAACCCCCAGCAACAACAAAAACAAAAGATATGACTTAATATATGATTTACACCTCTTTCTCTCTTAACATTATGTCCAACATAGCAAAGAACTTCTTAACATAAATTGACAAACACTCCCGATAAACCACAAACATAGAAAACTTTTTATAGGCATAACATTAAAGCTCCACTACCAATATGAAAATCTTAAATCCAAATCCTCCCATAGTAACACTGATGCAAACTGTACATGTAGAAACCCTACTACATTTCCACTTAATATGACCTGCAATGCAAAAGTAATAATATACGAAACTGCAATTGCATGTACCATACCAGGCTCTGGAACAGAACAAGAAAGATATATTGGTGTGACAGAGGTGAAATTCAAACAGGGTTATTACAATCATACTTCCTTGTTCAGGCATATTGATTAAAAAAATGCCACAAAATTGTCAAATTACATTTGTCAATTAAAAGAAAATGGAATAACTTCAGCATAGAGAGGGAAATCAAGACCATACAAAATTTGATATAAATAGTGTGACCTCTGTATAGCTACAAAAAGCCTCATCTTTCTGAACACGCACACACATCTAGGAATTACTTAAATGCAACATTTGAGGTATTTGAGAAGTGCAGACACTTTGAAAACACCTTCTATGGAATTGGAGACCTCACTGCCATCAACCAATGAGAACCTACCACATGCTACATCCAACAAAAATCCACGAACACACTCATACCATTGAACAGATTTCCTTTTTTTCCTTTTTAATTCTTTTAAGTTTTTTAATTTAAAAATTTTTTTTAGATTTGAAAAACATTTTATTTTTAAAAGAAATTTAATTGTTTATTGTATTCTTATAATTTTATAATCTTATAAACATATATATTTTTTATAGGCGGTGGATTGACAGAATTGTTACAGCATCAAACAAGATACCTCCCGGTATCTATTTCGGTCTCTTAGTTGAAACTCCGCCTCCTATCACTGGCTTAATAAAGACTTTTTAAGAATTTTTAGATAATTTTCCTAATTCTCCATTTCCTTGTGTGTGTGTGTATATATATACATGTATGTGCACACACACACACACACACACATATATATGGTTGTAAAAATGTGTCTGTATACAAGTATTTGTGGGTGCATGTGTATCTATGTGTGTATGTGATTGTTCATACGTGTGTATATCAATTTGTATTTATATATATTTGGGTCGATGGAGGTGTGTGTATGTGGGTAATATGTATATATATATTCGAGTACGGATATTTGTCTCAACATGAAAACTTTGTGTGCACATGTACATATATTTGCATGTGTGTGTGTGTGTGTTTGTGTTGGTATATGTATGTCCACCTGGGTTCTTTAAATATGGGATATAACCACTGAAAATAACCACAACAATGAACTTTTTTAATTAATTTTAAATTATTAATTTAGGAACTGTATAAATATAACCAAGTATTATTAGGTTATATTTTTTATCTATTTTTATACAATTTAAATTTGCCTAATTCCCCATGTATATATGTGTGTGTATGTATGTGTATTTGCAGAGATATGTCTGTGTGTTTGTGTATATCTATATATGTATACCTGAGTGTGTTTATATGTGTATGCGTTATTTATGTATAGGTGTGTGGGCAAATGTATATGTATCTCTGTGTTTTATTATTTATATATGTGTATAATTGCATGTGTCGATGTGGTTATGTGCGTATATATATATGTGTAGATGTGGGTGTGAATTTGTGTGTGTATATATGCGAGTATGTGTACATATATTGCATGTGTGTGAGTGGGTTTGTCTACATGGTTTCTTCAAATAAGGGATGTAGCTATCGACTTAACCTCTCATTCTTCAAGAATTGTTTCCTTCTTGATACAAACATTATAAAAGGAACTAAACTGCTATTCACCACCTTTTCGAGTAAACAACAGAGATGTGTCTGAAGAATGTAAATGCCAGGCTTCCATATTAGAAATTCAAATTTATTCCAGGCTTGCTTTGAGTGTTACTTCTAGTAGCACCCATGTAATTCACAATAGTATGTGTTATCTTTATATATTCTGCTCTATGCTGTATTGAACGCTCTTATTTTTGTTCCAGTGCTACAGTACTAATACATGTAGGAAGGTTTGCAGATCTATTGGTGGCTTTAAAAGACACAGTACTATACTTTGTAATATACTTCCACCGTCCAACCCATGCCAGCATGGAAAACGGACGTAAAACGATAATGATGATGATGATGATACTGATGTACACATATGCAGCTTTGTTTGAAAGGTCTGCGAAAAGATATACAGGAGGCTATCAGGCTTAAAGACTCACTATCGAAAGCACAATTCTTTTAATAGTTAATGATGGTCTTCCTTGGACACGAGTGGACAGCCATCATACACACACACACACATAAGCTTAAATTATTCATTTACAAGTACGACATATGACAAAAAAGTGAACTGAGCAGTTTATATATATACAGACATATATATGTGTGTGTGTACACAGAGACATAGAAATACTCGAAATGGTGAACGTGCGCACTGTATGACCACTTTTGGAGTGATGGACCTCTAGTTCTTGTCAGAACATCTGTCTTGGAGAATGATACCCTGATGTAAAACCTGAGGTTTGTTCAGTTTCTGATTGTCTTGTAGCAGTTGTCTCCCCTAGGGGTTGAGAATTCCACCACTAGGGGAGCCAGAACTTAAAGCCTCTTTCTGATCACCAAGAAAGAAGCTAGCCTTTTTTCCTGCTGGCCTTCAACAGAGTAAGACGTATACACTCAAGCTGGACGTCTCAACCTACGCTCAGTACCAAGCCTGACGACATTTCATTCCTGTTACATTCTGTTACAAATAACCTGCATGCTTTGGTTATTGTGTTTTGATTCATGTTGAATCACATCAATAAATAATCTATAACACACCAGCGTTATTAGTTCTCTTACATGCGACAGGTGTGAACTCTACCAACAAAGGAAGATCTCTTCAACACAAGGTACGTCCCTTAATCAAATAACACATACACCAATCACCATTTAACCAAGCTACCAACAACCAAGTAATCTATCACCAATAGACTTACTAAAAAACCAACTGCTACTAAATCTTGCCACTTTTCTCCACTTGATGAAATGTTTATTAACAAAAATTACTAAGTGGCTTCTTGATGATGGTATTATTGAGACCTGAGTCTCTCCATAGCAAGCACAGGTGGTAGTAGTAAAGAAAACCATGGCAAACAATGCCTTGTTATTGACTACTCACAAATGGTAAATTGCTATTGCTTTCTAGATGCCAATTCCTAATATTGAAGATCTTGTGTGTTTTATCTCCTACAATAAATTCTACAGAAAAATGGATTGAAAGCAGCATACCATCAGATTCCACTCCACATTCACAATAAGAGAGACACAGCTTTTCCTGCTGATGGATGCGTATTCCAGTTTACAAGGTTACCATTTGGTGTGACTAATACCATAAGTGCTTTCCAAAGATTGATGGATAGTATAATTACTAACAAATAATATCAAAGGAGTTCATACCTATCTCGACAATGTTATTGTTGTTGGCAAAACTATTAAGGAGCGCAATGGTAACTTGGCTCAATTTATCTCAGTTACTAAGAGATTCAACATTACATTGAACAATGATGACAAATGCCTTCTCCGCTAAACATCCATTTGTTACCTAGGTTACAAAATAGAAAATAATCCTCAGCAACTTGATCTGGAAAAATTGAAACCCCCTCATTAATTACCCAATGCCTAGCAATGCTAAACAACTACAATGACTACTAGGTTTCAATATAATATTTCGGGAAAGTTTCCCCTTATCAAATATAAAGATAGGTAAAAAACCCAATATCGGCAGGCCATTCTGTTTGTTTATTTGCTACTCTAAATGGGTGACTCCTTTCTCAGAACTAATTCAATCCTTACTAAATCCTACTTTTCCATTGTTAAAAAAAACAAAAAAACTCCCTAGATGCTATACATCTGTTTATTGAGCTTCAACTACATGTTGAGACTGATACTTTTGAAACTACAACTTCAGGTGTCCTTTCATAGTGTAATAAATTTGTCACTTTCTTCGCCTTGGTGTTTGCGCTTTGGATTTTGCGTCAAAGTCCGAAGTTTGTTGTCATTGCTGGATTGATTCCCAGGTGCGCCTCTGTTGGTTTGGTCATGCATTCCGTTGTCCACCCCCTACCCCACCCCCACCCCCCGGATGGTATAAACAGTAACGGGGGCAGCAGAAAACGTGGATTAAGTATGATCAAGTCAGATCTTGAATCGATATCTGGTCCTTGCATTTATGGTACCCACCATTTGAATTACGACTGGTTGACTATCTCCATGCCAGCAGACATCTGTGATCACCGTGCATGGCTGGCCTTTGTTTATGGTTGGTGTCGGCTCAACCCATTTCATGTGAACGCCAACACAAGTACAAGTTATTTTATATATGTGTTGTGATTGTGTAGAGCAGTGGTTCCCAACCTTTTTTAGCTCATGGCGCCCCCCTTGGAATCTTGAATTATCTGTGCCCCTGAACTTTGCCATAGCCCCTTTTAAGTACAATAATATCACATATTCTACACTGTAGAGTATGTGATATTATTATACTTAAGTTGGCACAACACAGTTGATTTTTATTTAGGCGCAGATGGCTGTGTGGTTAAGGAGTTCGCTTCGCAACCGCATGGTCTCGGGTTCAGTCCAACCGCGTGGTACCTTGGGTAAGTGTCTTCTACTATAGCCTCGGGCCGACCAATGCCTTGTGAGTGGACTTGGTAGACAGAAACTGTAGAAGCCCGTCGTATATATATGTATATGTGTGTGTTTGTTTACTTTCTTCGTAATCTCTCTCTCTCTCTCCGAACGGTGACCGTTTGTTTGTGTTTCCTAATAAACAGGCATCCGGCAGTTTGGTGATCAGTGTTGGTGACAGGAAGAGCATCCGACCGTAAAAATTCTGCCTCAATAACTCTCTCCGTCCAACCCATGCTAGCATGGAAAAATGGACGTAAAAAGCAATGATGATGATCCTAGTAAATCAGATGAACTTAGCTTAGTATCTCTTTCAATAGCATACCTGTTTTGGACATAGCTTGCTATGATGTCTATATTATTTCTAGGGACATACACTGAATTGGAAATCGGCAACATAATTAGTGAAGTAAGAATGGTGAAACTCAGTGTGCTGGAAGCACATTTCTATTATATGGTGCTGTAATAATTCTGGTAGTATCCATCTTTAGTAGTTTATACAAGAAATTGAGTTCAACTTTATGAACTAATGAAACATTAATCAATTATGCAGTGTCTCAATTTCTTACAGCAGTATGGAAACAGTCTACCTTTTCTATAAAAGCTAGACTACATGCTCCATATGTTAGAATGAAGACAGGAGATTTCCTACTTGTTCTAGAAAGGAACAAGCTAACAACGAAGTATCTGCTACATATGTAACAGGAGTCAAACCAGGAAATGTATAAAAGGAATTAGACAAGGAAATGTTCAAATCATTGCAACCAGCTTTCTTTCATACATGTAATGAAGGTAGATAATATATGCTGAATAATGGAATGTTTTTGAACTAGTAATTGAAAATAGCAACAGCAAATGTAGGCCAAATAAAACTTGGATCTAAGTATATACAATATGAGAGAATTAAAGCCCATGGAAAAATCATGAGATTTAAAACAACTTGTTCTTTGAATCAGTACAACTCAGCTGTTATACTTGGATGCACACCACCAATGATAAGTGCAGAGGAACAGCAATGTTGTCCACCATCAGAATGAGGGGAACCTTATGTGGTTGCCCAACCTGCTAGAAATAGTAGCCAAATCTTCTTCAAATCACACCCTACTGTTAAAAAAAGGAGACACCTTGGATAATGTAATGCGAGATGTACTAGTAATAGTCATAGGTCTTACATCATAGACTGCTCAATCAGAGCTGACCTGTGGCTAAACTGCAACAACAGGCATACAGAAATGGACTGTATAGCGGAGAAAGTGGTACATGTCCAGCTTGTCACACAGCATCACATACGATTAACTACTGCATGTCAGTATGTGTAGTGTGGTCATTAGCTTGGTAGAGGTATGATATATCTGGAACAATAGATTGTGGATCACACCTAGTCATTTGACTGACTACCTGCATGCCATAGGTCTGGATGATTAGAGCTGACCTCAGATGACACAACAACTAAGCTGTTGTAAATTTACTTCCTTTATGGCAAATCCTACTTATAGCCAAGAATTAGTAAATATTTTTCAAAATCAAGTAGTATGATTATAAGTGTGATTTGGCCACCTTAATTCTTTTAATACATGACTAAGATCTAAATTTATACTGAAATATATTGGAGTAAATATTTTTGTATTAAATAAAGTTTATCTCAAGCGGCTTACCTTCAAGAACCATTTTGGTAGCAATAGCACATGGCAGACCAACAGTTTTTGACATAGCTGATATTCCATTTGAGTCACCATACACACAAAGTCCAATGTTTCGTAGTATACGAGTTTTATCAGGCCAAGTAAATTCAATCTGATGACGCATCAGTAAAAGATCACGTTCTCCTTTACCTTTAAAAAAATAAAATTTGAAAGATTAATATTTTAGAAGAAAGAACATTAAAAAAAATAGTAAATTATAAGAGTGAAAATGAGATTAATTAAAATTGAATATATATGAACATATAATTTCATGGTACTTACTATAAGACAACCGCTTTGCTAAATAATTTGAGATTGTGTCCAAGGGGCTCCCTTTTTTGACAATTAATTCTTCTTCCAGGAGACCAAGACTAAGTGTTCAAGAAAGAATAAAGTTTTTAAAAGTACTTTTAAAGTAAGTTAGCTGTAATAAAATACATTGATTGTGACTATGTTTAATTTTGAGTTTGAAGGTCAAATCTCGTAAAAAAAAGAACTTTTCCAAAAAGAGTGAAAAAGATTGTTGCTTAACTTGCTAGAATTAAGAATTTCAGAAATAAGTTGTGTAGTTGTTATCAGGAGCATCAACTAGTGAATGACTTAAGAGTCAACAAGGGAGCATCAACTAGTGAATGACTTAAGAGTCAACAAGGGAACTTCTATGTGGTCACTCAACATGCTAAAAATAACAGACAAATCTCCCTCAAACCACACTCTACTGTCTTTAAAAAATAGGATACATTGGTCAATGAAGTCTCTGATATAAAAAAAAGACAGGATGGTCATGGCTGGAAGGCCTTTGATAAATAAGTCTGTTCAATCAGGGCTGACCTGAGGCTAAAACAACAGCTACTACTAGTGAATACAAAAGAGATGGTAATGTAAAAAAATAAGATGTCTAGTTACAATGAAAGTTGTCCTAAATAGATCCATTATTTTTAAATGAGGATAAATTAACTGATCCTTGTACAAGGTTAGTTAGAGTAGTCTGAAACAAACATGGACGTCACCAAACTAGTGCATTGCTGGCAGTTTTCTTGACTGTGCGATAATTTTCAAAAGTGCTGTTAGCTTGGGTTTTCCGTTATTCAGACGTTTACTGTAATTGTTAAACCAATATGGATCAGGATTGAAGTTTTATTTTGTTTTGTTTGTTTAGATCTCGCACCAGATGATATTTAGATAGATCTCGCACCAGATGATATTTAGATAGATCTCGCATCAGATGATATTTAGAAAGAGAAATTCTTGACAGAGAGTGAGTTTTCTTCTTTTTCCCCACTATTTTAGCAGTGTCCATAAGCATTTTAAATCTTCCCAGGCAGTAGATTGGCAGAGTGGTTAGCATATTAGACAAAATGCCTTGCAGTACTCGTGCTGGTTTACTGCACTCTGAGTTCAAATCCCGCCAAGGTCAACTTTACCTTTCATCTTTTTGGGTAGATAAATAAAGTACCAGTCTAGGGCAATGGGCTGGCGGAATCATTAGAGTTTAGGACGGGATACCTTGCAGTATTTGTTCCGGCTCTTTGCATTCTAAGTGCAAATCCTGCTGTGGCCTATTTCGGTGGTAGAATTAATCCGTCGTCCAGTTTAACACCACCACCACCATTTGGCACTTAGGTGCCTTTAGCAGAGTTCACTCTGCTGCAAGCATTTGGGCCAGGTCTCCGGTCTGAGGAGACCTTCCTATCTCCCCCCCTACCAGTCTCAGAGGCCCTGAAAAAATGGTGATGGGCACTGCCCTTCTCTCCTGAGACTAAGCAAGAAAACAAAATGCTGGGAAGTAGGGATGATTGGATGAAGATATGCTTAATGTTCAGATTGATTTATTCATGTTTAGTAGTTAGAAACATTGGGAGGAAATTGTTTTAGTATGGGGTCTATAAGGTGAATGACAGTGGAGCAATGATATATGCATTGCATGGGTTTAGGTGTAGGTGGTATAAATTAACAAGATCAAAGAAACATAGACTACTGATGTAAGTAGAAAAGACAGATAGGACACAACTTGACAGTGAGGTATTGTTAGTGACTTTGTTGGATGTTGCCGAAAATGTGACTAAAATAAACCAGCACAGGGGAGAGGAGGCTTTGAGCCACCTAAGACAAGCTCTATAGTGCTAGTGTAACAATAAATATACTGTGGCCAAGGTAGGGCGTAGTAAGTCTAATACACTGCTCAGTTTAACATCACCACCTGGCCCTTGTTTGCCTTTAGCGAAATTCACTGTTATAAACCTGCAGGCCATGTACCCAGTTTCTTGACATTTCCAATTGCACCCCCACCCCGCTTCCTTTATGAAGTGCTACAAATCGTCAAAGGATTCAGATTGAAGAGATTTCCTATTAGAGGCAGAGCGCTAAATAGGCCAAGAGCCCAAACCCAGAAGTAATACCTCAGGAGGTGGCCCCATCAGCTAGAGCATAATCCCATATCCACTTGTCCGTCAATTCATGATTGTGCCGGACTGAGCACATGATTTTGAGAGGCACATCTGCACCCACTGACTATCATCTGGAATACTCACGGGGATTGACAATAGTGGTTAAAACTACTCACAAGCTATGGTTTTCGTTTCCTCTCCCCCACCAAAACACTTGTAAACAAAAACCAAAACAAGGAAGAAGCCTACTAAAGAGAACAAGAGTCAATCCACTGGACAATTTCCCTTTCTCAATACCAACATCCATGGACTTTTGGTCTAACCTTGATCCTACCCACAACTTCTTTAAGAATATGTGTGGTTTACATGTTAGCAGTCTAACATGTAAACCACATATATTCTTAAATGTTAATTTAATGAGAAGGTAGCTCAGTTGATCCAACAACTGAATGCTCATCATTGACACTAACAGAGGATCCATCAATGACAAGACATGAAATGGCTACAAAAATGAATCAAATATGGGCTGGGGACTCAAGCTTTCTGGAAGCTTATTTGTGTTTTTCAGTGTTCTGACTAACCACATTTTGATATTACAAAAACAATTATAGTATAACAAAGTCATAAGGATATAGTATTACAAGAGACAAATTATAGGCCAATGAAGTCATTAAAATATGATATTACTGCAGAGAAATTATAGTACAATAGGTTCACTAAAACATTTATGAAATGACAGTCAATGGTGGGTGGGGGTGGGGGGGTATACTCAAGTATTGACTCATGGGATCTGTAGTACAATAAGATCAACATAGTATGGTATTATTCACAAAATTTAACACGCAGCAAGGTCTGAAATTATTGTGCAATAAAGTCACTAGAATATGGTATTGATACAGAGGAATTATTAGTTTTGATCATAGTTGAAACAAATGGTAGCACTTATATCATCAGCTTCCGTTAGTCTCGCAAGACCATGGATCTGCACTTGGAAAGTCTTGCTTTGATCTTGTTGGCAGAACAGCATCTGCTGTGGCTGTAGAGACCCACATGGGAGTGACAGTCCTGGCTGCAATGACTGCATTTGAAGGTAGTGTCTGCAAGACTTGTCCTGGTGCTGTTTTTTCATCGAGTGCAGTTTTCTTCAGCAGCAGGCCTCTGCTTCTCCTCTCATCTTTCTAAACCCCTACTTAGTTCCAAACTCCGGTGAGAGTGATCACTTGCAATGTCCTCCCACCTTTTGATGTTCATATTCAGTGATTTCATGTTACTAGAATATGGTATTGGTACAGAGGAATTGTTAGTTTTGATAATAGTTGATACAAATGGGAGCACTTACTCTTCAATAAAAGCCAAACGTTCAGCATTACATTCAAGTCTTCCATAAATGAGATCTCTTAGAGAGTCCACAAGAATGTCAGGGGATTTTTCCATCAACTCACACATATAGGCTTTCTGAAAAAAAATAAATAAAAAAAATGTTGAAATTTCAGAGCCCAGAAATATTTGGCTTTGAATAATCGCTGATTCTACATTCTATCTATTGTCATTACTAACAGGTGTTACAGTATACTAAAGGTTATCCCAGTTATCAAGATTTTAAGCAGATGAGAACACATTTCTTCCTTGACATATTTTTGCACATAACAAGATTTGAGCCTTCAAAATAATGAAGCATTCACCAATTACACACTGCTTCCACTGAATGGTGCCTAGACAAATTCTCAATTCACTTGTGCATAATCTTTCTCAAAAGTTTATAATATTATACATCCACTGGACTATACACAACTAAGTCCTCTTCAGTCATTGCAGACTCTCTCCATTTAGTTCCTATGATTCTGTGCCATCTAGAACTCCACTGTGATGCTATATAACTGTGTGATATAAATATCACTGGTTCTCAGGCAATCTCTCTCTCTCTATAGAAAAGACATGCCTTGTTTTGGTCTTCCTTTAGTATAAAGGGAAACTCCTTATTGGTAACAGAAGTAATGGTTCTCTGAGTGTCTTCACCTAAGTTCTTATCCTAACTACTATACTTTCACTAGATTCTCCTCCAACATTAATTATATCACCTAGTTAGTAAAACTTATATATTACTTCCTGCAGTTCATTTGAACATTTAATGCACTCCATTACATCTAAAGACCTGGTTCTTTATCAGTCTGCCTTATGCACATCAAGTATTTTAACTTATAACCAAATTACTGATATAATAAACTGCAATAACTTACCCATGTAATTGGGGGTCCATTTTCATGCAAATGAGAACATTCGTCAGACTGCAACAATCCAAGTTGTAGAAGAGCTTTTGCAGAGTTTGAAAATCCCTAGAATTACAAAGTAGTTTTTTTCTTGTTTTAAGACTGACATCAAAATAGAATCATCATCATCGTTTTTCCATGCTAGCATGGGTTGGACGGAGATTGTCTTGAGGCAGCATTTTACGGTCGGATGCTCTTCCTGTCACCAACCATACTGATTCAGTATGGGAACCACAACACTGAATCACTGAACAGCCGGGCATCTGTATACTGAACAAAAACCCAAATAACCTGTGGTATTTATTCTGCCCTGAGTTACACAGACACTGGTTTGTCGCTCACGTCAATGGAAGGACAGTGAACCAGTAATTGGTCCATTGGAAACTGATAACCAATAACCATTAACGCTGTTTTCATAAAATGCAACACGGAAAATAACATAATCTTAATGACTTTTATGAATGTTCTGTAGTCAAAGATTTAAATTTCAGTATTTTATTTTTTTAATTTATAAAAAAAAAATTTTTTTTAAAAAATTATATTTTTGTTTAAATTATATTTTTGTTTCCGTTCCAGTTCCCTGAACATCGTTTCTACAACTTGGTGGATAAAATCTTACTTTTCCGCCATGACAGCTCAAATCCAAACATGCTTGGTCTTATCACGTCGGCGGCCCTTGTCAAAGAGAACTGTTTGGTGGAAGTTGTACTTACAGGTGAGCGACATATCTTGTTGTTGTTGTCGTTGTCGTCGTTGTTGTTGTTGTCGTCGTTGTTGTTGTTGATCAAGGTTTTTTTTTTTTTTACTAATACAAACAAACAAATGATTCGGGGTGCCTCTTCCTCCTGACTAAGCAGTAAAAAAAAAAAAAAAATAATCAAAGCCATTCTAGCCATGACCATCCTGTGTTTTTGTATATCTGCAACTACGTTGTCTATGTAATCTTTTTTATTAAGACGGTGGGATTTAATTTGAGGGAGATTTGGCAGCTATTTCTAGCAGGTTGATTGATTGCATATAGGCTACCTCGTTGGGTTGTCGGAAGATCATTTGTTGTTACTGGGGATATTACTTAATAACCCGTGCCGGCATGGAAAGCGGACGTAAAACGATGATGATGATGATATATATGTATATATGTATATCTATGTGTGTGTGTGTGTGCTTGTCATCGCTTGACGCTGATTGTCACAGAGACCGACCGGTGACATTTGTTTATATCTCCAATAACCAGATGCCCGGTCGTTCAGTGATTCGGTGATGTGATTCCGATACTAAATCAGTATGGTTGGTGACAGGAAGGGCATCTGACCGTAAAATGCTGCCTCAAGTAATCTCCGTCCAACCCAAGCTAATATGGAAAAAACAGACGTAAAAACGATGATGATATATATATATATCATTATTGGCTATTACAGGTCTATTTGGTGGGTTGTTTTCGAATTTGTGCTTGGCTACTGTAGGGGTTGATTGGATGTCTGGCTGTCGTTATGGATGATATATCGCCGTTCCACTATTTAGTGTTGAATGCCGACTGACAGGCTGACAGTTAATCCTTGTTTACCATGTACCGGTGCGAAATCATTCTGTCGCATATACTATATATATATATACACACATACATACATACATACACACACACACATACACACACACATACATACACACATACATACATACATACATACATACATACATACGTACGTGCGTGCGTGTGTGTGTGTGTGTGTGTGTGTGTGTGTGAGCATGTGTGTGTGTGTGTGTGTGTGTGTGTGTGTGTGTGTGTGTGTGTGTTTTCCGTACGTTAATGTGTTTTAATTTGTTTACGAAAGTGCATTAGAATATATTTGTTTTGTGTGCAAAACATTGGGAAAGGAGAGAAAGCGAAAATGTGGATGTAATATATGAATGTGTGTACAATACATTTAGACCGAAGATTCAGAATTAATGTATAGTTTATGTATGAGTTAAATTTTAGTTTTTTAAAGTATTATATTTTTTCATCGTTTTCAAATATCTGTCACCCTTTACATGTGGTGATTTCTTTAAAAAATTACGAACATTCATAAAGTATCGATTTAGTCAGGAAATAGAACTACCTTAGTATTCATAGCAGTTTTTACCACTAAGAATCAGTCGATTCATTAAGTCCGATGCAAACTGATATCACCTCGGGGAAGAATCCGATTTCAATGAAACAGCAATCGCTGCAGAAAATATTTTGTATATATATATATGATGATGGCTGCCTATAAGCAATGGAGTTGTTAGTTATGTTTCGGTTGGAATCAATACGGTTCAGTAAAATAACATCTGACACCTTGAGGGCAAATATTTTCTAGTTTATCTTTATAAGCCACATGTTGATATATCTTCTTTCCTCCCAAGTTCGATACCTTTCGGATTCCCCCCCCCACCTCTGTCACTAATGTATCTTCTGCTGGTCTCTGTTATCCTTTCCTATTCTTCGTTTATTTGTATCTAATTTTGCAATTCCTTTCTCATCATGTTTAGTAGTACTATAAAGTAGCGGGGTCTGCTGGCGGTTTGGCTTTGTTTGGTATTGTATATTTGAATCCCAGAGATAGCAATGAACATTCTCTTCATGTTTAGTAGTACTATAAAGTAGCGGGGTCTGGTGGCGGTTTGGCTTTGTTTGGTATTGTATATTTGAATCCCAGAGATAGCAACGAACATTCTCATAGAAAGATGTGAATGCTTTGAAGTTGAATGTACATGCAATGCATTTTGGTTACGTTTTGTGTCAAAGAACGACCTTTTTAGCGCCTTTTATAAATGATGAGCCCTATTGTACTGAAGGTATATTGTCAACAATATAGCTATATCTGATCCTTTTCAATTGGTGAACAATATTTCGTACCATATATAGAAATAACATGCTGTATCGTATTTCATAGCACGCAGATACAACTAGTTCTGAAGCATCGCGAATACAAACACACACATGCGCACACACACACACGCACACACGTATAT
>JAOPJM010000001.1:14562014-14584972 GCA_027124095.1 Muusoctopus leioderma
AGTTGTGCCATGGGTATGGCATGACAACCTTTCTAGTGTCGGTGTCACGATAAAACGCACCCAGTACACTCTGTAAAATGGTCCGGTGATTGAGCGGAGAAAACGTAGGGTAGGGAGGGCTCTTTAGTTGTGCCATGGGCATGGCATGACAACCTTTCTATTGTCGGTGTCACGATAAAATGCACCCAGTACACTCTGTAAAGTGAAAACGTAGGGCAGAGAGGGCCCTCTAGTTGTGCCATGGGTATGACAACCTTTCTAGTGTCGGTGTCACATTTCTAGTGTTGGTGGCTCATTTTTAAAAAAAAAAAATGGTCTCAATAAAGAAAAGTTCACCTTATATTCGAGCAAATCCCTCACCAAATGAGAAACTTTGTAAAGACTTGAATATAAAGCAAAACAATTTTTATTCTTCTAAATTTGAAAAGGTTTTACGACAATATGATAAAACTACTTGATTGAAATTCATGCCAATTTTTATTTCTTTTTCTAGCTACCTACTACTATTATATTGTTGAAGAACTTGTCAAACTGGGATTATCTCGAAATCTATCTATCAGAGGAGCACCATATGATTTCAGACGTTCTCCAAGTAAGTATATATGTTAGAAATACTGGTGCATAATGAGGTGGTAAAATGCATACTTAGATATTAGTCACTTTAATTGGTGTGTCCACTTAGTTTATGCTGTATTAATAGGAATGTTATTATTCTATATTTACAGAGGTACAAATTGCATAACTGGTTTGTCAACTCCCACTTTCAACATCTACACATCAATGTTTGCATTTGTGTGTGTATATGGGATCTATAAGGTTGATGATGTGACTTTGGTGTGAGGTATTAAATTAAATTAATTAATTTTTTAAGCAGTATTCTACCGCCAGATACCCATTCCTGTCACCAACCCTGAGGAAGGGCATCTGCTCCCAAAAAATAAAATTCGTCCAACCCATGCCAGCATGGAAAAAAAGACATAAAATCAACGATGTTTTTATTAAACCTATGATAGGCACGTCCTATTGAGAGGGACTCATGGTAAATAAAGCTAGGATAAGCTTCAGGTTAATAAATCCAGTTCAAAAGAGAAAGTTATAAACAAAAACTTCCTGTTAGCTTTTTTATTTTTTTTGTAACTCTAATTATTTTTTAAACTTTCAGATGAATTTCAAGAATATTTTAAGAACCTCAAGTCACTTATTGAAGAAACTTACAACAAGAACAATAAGTCTAGTGTTACATTGATCGCACATAGTATGGGTTGTCCAACTATGCTATATTTTCTAAATTCTCAGACACAGGCTTGGAAAGATCAATATATTCAGTCTCTTATCACAGTTTCTGGAGTTTGGGGTGGTGCTGCAAAGACCCTTCGAGTCATGGCTTCAGGTAAGATATTCTGGTTAATTGTCTACATATCTGACAATTTTTGACAGTATTTTGGAAGAAAAAATTTTGATGTCTTATTCTTGTTAATTTTATTATCACACTTTTTCTAATAGAAGATTATCTTGGCAAACATATGTTCCTTTTTATTGAATATTTTATGAAATATAATGAGTGACTTTTGATTGAGAATGTTAATTGCTGCCAGACACAAGTTCCAGAATGTTTGTTTGAAATGACCAAAACATTGCAATGCTTGCCTGTCGGCATCAATCAACTTAATTTAGATTTACATACTACTATCTGGCCAAGCTTGACTAGATGACATCAGAAAGTTAATTCATTCATTTTTGCTAATATATATATATATACAGAACTATCCTTTTTCATGTTTACTAGTAAAAAATTTAAAAAATGGATGTTTAAAAGCAGTGTGATAGTTCATACTATTTGCCTGAATGGTGAACATTTTTCTTTATAATTTTTTGGTTTTATTTTGTTTTATATTAAAATATTTTTCTTTTTATTCAGGGGATAATCTTGGGATTGTTGTATTGAAAGGTAAAATTGTTCGGAAATACCAACGTAGTGCAACTTCAACAGCTTGGCTTATGCCATATGATACTTTCTGGAAATCTGATGAAATCCTTGTTTCTCAACCTGAACGCAATTATACTGTTAAAGATTATCAGCAGTTTTTTGAAGATTTGAACTATACAGCTGGCTATGAAATCCGTAAAGACACTGAGAATCTTGTGAAAGACCTTCATCCCCCTGGAGTGGAAGTTCATTGTATACATGGAATTCAAGTACCTACTCCAGCTAATTTTATTTATGGTAAAGGATATCCTAATGTTGAACCAAAGATAACATATGGACCAGGAGATGGGACAGTAAATTTACCAAGTTTACTCGGCTGTCTTAGATGGTCAAAACAACAAAAACAGCCTGTCTACCATTATGTTATTCCAGAAGCAGACCATCTGAAAATATTGAAAAATCGGAAATTTATTGATCTAATTTCACAAATAGTAACAAAAAAAATGAATTCCCTAAAATCAAATTAAAAGAAAAATCATTTAAAAAAATTTCTGTATGGGTTTCATTAAAACATCCATATTTTATTCTATTGTGGAAGCTGAAACTTGAAGATGATTGCAATTTATTTTTGTTTGCTGTTCGTTATTAGGGTTTGAAATGTCTGTTATTGTACATTCATTTAATTTTATTGCATATTTGTTGAAAATTAATGAATTCGTGTATTGGCATGCATTCAGCTAATTACCTTTCCTTTAGTAATTAGCTGTCTCTACTGTTTCCAGACATTTTTTAATGAGCTCCTTATCTTTTGGTTAGTTTTCAATCCTATATTCCTTCTCATCAATCATTCTCTTCTATTACTTTTCTAAGTCCAGTTTTTGTCCTCACCTTCTTAGATGAAAAGTTTTCTTAATTTAGTTATTGAATTCAACTTTATTTCCTTTAGGTATTTATCTTGACCATAATATATTTTCAGTTCTGTTGAATCTTATTCATAATGATTTGCTACATTATAAGCAATTTTTATGAATAGATTTTACATTAGAAATTTGAAACTTTTTCATAATACTGTTATTGGTAAACTGCTCCTTCAATTGAGTCCACATTGTTATATTTCACTTAAAATATAAGAAAATTTATATTGCTTTCATTCTCCATTAGATTAAAAAATATAAAGTCATAAGTTTAAAAATATATAGTCATCAGTTTAATTTTGACCTTTGATTTTAACATATTGGCGAGTAAACGTATTGTGTATCCAAACAATCATGTCATTTGCTAAGTATATTACTATCTATATGTCATTAAATTAGAAGCAATGAAGACTCTTAACTTTAACCTGGAACCCCAACTTAGATGATTTTATAAAGAAATTATGCTGAGCAGTTAAAGCATGAAATAGAATATATTTGCTGTAATTTTATTTTAAAATTTTGGTTTGATTTCCCAGGTTTGCTCCATACTGCCAGGAAAATAGTCTAAACTTTAATTTATATCTATGTAATTTCTTGGTTTTAAGACAATAAATGCATAACTTTATGGTATAAAGGCGCATTATTAATGCAATAAATGTTTGCTTCAGTATTCAGTATTCCTTGATGCTATGGACATAAATCATTAGCAAATTTGTTTGACTAGGTTTAATATTTTCCGGTGATTTAATTACATCAACTTAATAGTTGCTATGTGAATAAAGCAGCCATGGTTGATGTTTAGATATTTCATAATGCAGACTGCCATGATTTACTACGTGTCTGAATTATTAACGACAATAAAATCTTGAGTATACAATAATCCTAATTTAGTTCTTTTCAAAACCAGAACTCACATAATATTCAGACCAATATTGATAATTTAACACTATCTATACTCATTGCTCGTGTTCTCTGTTATTCAAGATATCATCATCGTTTTACGTCTGCTTTCCATGCTGGCATGGGTTGGACGGGTGATTTCGGCCCGCGTTGATTTCTCATTTGGAGTCACCACTCTCCTAGACGGGTCAGCGGCCCACGTGTGTGTGTGTGTGTGTGTGTGTGTGTGTGTGTGTGTGTGTGTGAAACAAATATAATGTAGATATATCTACAGTTTTTGAAAGCCTTGCAGTGAAAATGTAAACAATGTAAATACATTTGAGTGTTTTCTCTGTACATAGAAAAATAATTGGGATACACTTTACAGGCCTGTTTCACAGCTATTTCGTTCATCATCAGAAGAGATATACCAGAGACTTTCTGTCCACTAAGAGAACTTTTATCTTAATAGCTGTTTATATCAATCACAGATAAGGAAGGACTTAGCCGCAAGGGCCAGCCTAATTTGCATATTGTGCATTCATCGGCAACATTATTAATTAAATAATAGATATTTATGCACAACACAATGTATATCAGAATATCTGAAACAAATATAATGTAGATATAACTACAGTTTTTGAAAGCCTCACTGTGAAAATGTAAACAATGTAAATACATTTGAGTGTTCGCTACAATTTGAGTAGTAGGACGCTCCTTTGATCAGCTGTAGATTAAAGATCACAACAATTTAAACACCTTCCAACCTTATCACTTCCTCCAAAGGTGCCAAGCATCATTGATACTATCAGGGAAACTGTGTAAGTTATTTTACCCACATCAAACCATAGTTTTGTTTCTACACCTTTCTGTTTTCCATGCAGTCACTATGCCAAACCAGGTCAGCTGCAACTGCTCTAACCAAGAAGCATCTATTTCATTTTACCACTGGCTGAATATGATTTGTTCTTTACTACTAGCTTCAGTCTTTCTTTCACATGACTGCTATATCTAGAATACAGTATTCTTTGCTTCCCTCCTTGTTTGCCAATTACTGTTCTGCTATCCTTCTTAACCCTTTTGATACCAAACTGTCTGAAACTGCCCCTGGTTCTATGATCAAAACCATTTGTTTTAAAGTGTTTATATTTAAAATTAAACCTTCCATTATAATTTTATGTAAGAACTTTTTGTTAAGTTAGGTTCCAAACACCAATTTATTAATGAGAAAGTTATTTTACTAAATCTCTCCAAATTCTTGATTATTTTTCAAAATTAATTGGAAACCATAGACAGTGTATTTCATTAGCAATATGGTAATGAAAGGGTTAAGTTGAATGCCAACCAAACAATGCTATTGTGGATCTAGCTACAAGCCTACAACATCCTTCCTCCACTGGATGTATTGTACATTGCCATTTCCTGCCACACACAACTCCATAAGGCTCTCATACTTCAGACTCTTTCTTTCATGGGCCCACTCCATATTACTTTCCTATGGCACAGTTAACTCAACAACTAGGATCCTTTCTGTAAAATCAGGCCATGCCATAATGTCTGGGCATTGTTTCATTATTACAATATGGTTTCCAGTCATTCAGAAGTCTTGGTACTGACTTTCTTTTGCTTGTCCTCATACATTGTTTTTTGTTGCCTTCTTGTGAAAAACCATAGGTTACACCTTGTCAATTCTGCTTGCACTGACCATTGCTGCATTGCTGTTTTAATGCACAAGTGAGGATGTTCAGCACTTGGTTGTGCTGCCAAGCATATACTGCAAGGGAAGACTGACATGTTGTCAGAATAGGTTTCAACGACAAATTCCCTCCACACCTATGGCAATCCGCATTGAAGATGGAAGCACATTGTACACTGACCCCAGAAAAACTGGAGTCAGTGTACATTGTACTTCCTGGCTGGTTCCATTTTAAACCAAGATGTTTCATGATAGCTTTCATCTCTCAGCTGACTGCTATCTATGCACATTATTTTCCCAACACCACTGTTTTTGTCACTCACTTTTTCCTATTCAAGCCAGCAAATATCCATAGTCACAATATACATCATGTTCTTGTTATCCTGGTAGGATATCTATTTGTTTTGTAACTAACCCAGGCCTGCAATTGTGTTCTGTAGAGCTCCAATCACCTCCTTCATTTTTTGGTTTGAATGTATTTCTTATACTCCATTTCATATATGTCAGGTTCATGTGAACAATGGGATTGGGCCACATAATCTCTTAGTATGGCAGCAGGCTTTTGCTACTTTAAACTCCTCCACCTGCAATGTTAATGGTGGTTGGAGCTTTACAGTAGCTCTACACAGTTCAAATCTCATGAAGCATGAGGAAAGATCAAGTCACTTAGATAGCAACTTTCTAGCGCATTCCCACAACTCTTGTTAATGGGATCTTATGCACTTGGAGTGTCCACAAGAGCTTTGACAAAAGGCCATGCTGAAAACTCTATATCTTTAACCTAACTGCCAAAATATAATTGTCGATCCCTCAGTCAGTCCCTCTCTCAAATTGGTTTCAATCTCAACACACTTCTCTTGGCATCATTTAGTAGTAGTGTGTAGAGGCAAACAAGACCCGTGATGGACTGCTCTTCAAAAGTTGGCAACAACTCTCCTCTTATTACAAAGTGGAATTACTCATTTCACTCCTATACCATGGACACTCTACAACTCATCTTGGTTTTGGTATGGAGTCAGCATTGCTGAAAAATATCATCCAATCAGGCTAGGAGAATTTCTGCTTCTCTTATATGTGTGTATGCATGCATATCATCATCATCATCATTTCATATCCATTTTTCCATACTGGCATGGGTTGCACAGGTCTCACAAAGCTCAGTTTTTCATTATCTGGCACACGGAGAGACAAAGAACACTAGTCAAATTTATTCTTGCGTATGTCATGTATTTTGGCACTGTTTCGACGTCTGGATGCCCTTCCAATCAACAACCACTTTACAACGTGGACTGGGTGCATTTTATTTGGCTACTGGGATTTAACCCATGTGACAGGCTTGCATCCCATTCAGTGGGGAGCCTTGCACTCTCAGTGACTTAAATACCACAAAATCTGGAATAAACTCTTGTCTATAGGCTCGAGACAGATTTTAACTTTTATTAACTTCCATGGCTGGATGTCCTTCCTATCATCTGCCATGTTACAGCATGGACTGGGTGCATTTTATTTGGCTGCTATATTTCTAGCAGATCGAACGATCATGTAGAGGCTACATCATTAGTTAGTTTCATATCTCACTGTTCACATACTACCAAGGTTGATAAAATAATTAGTAGTGAAGCTAATCGAATAAATTACTTACTTATTTCTACAGGCTGGTAGGAATCCTTATTATTAAAAAGATATAAACCAGCAAGTCGGCATTTATACAAATTTGTGGGGACTTCTATGCAGTGCTACGTTCTTATTGATTTCAATCTATGACAAGGTTTCAGTTCCTAGTTGGAACTGCCTCACTTATGTGGAGAATGATTTTGTTCTGAAAACTGTCAGAATATACAGTTTTATAGCTATAGAACTATTTAGCCACAATTAAATATATTTCAGGACAAATTGTAGATAATTTCAATATAGTTGTAGACCATTCTAAACTGCATCCAAGAAAAATTCTTTTGCCCAATTGAAAAGACTTCAATCAACAATACTCTAGAACCACTAATCTACTGGATAGCTGTGTCCACTCTTAGTCTCTTTTACTGATACTATAATAAACATATGGAAATTACTGAGGGTGCATTAGATAAAGCTATACAAAAAGCTGCAGAAGGAAAAAGATATATATATATATAATTTCTTGCAATTTACACAAAGTTTACCCCTTACACCCCACCCCATGTCTCTGATACTCTAACATTGCTATCACGCTCCACCCATCCTCTCCCTTTTTGTCCCACCTCTTCAATATCTCCTCATTTCTTTTACTCGCTTTCCCTTGGTGGCTGATTTGTAACACCAGATTTACCACCCAGTATATTCCTGTTAAGTTCCCAGCTATCTAGTACCCTCTGATATATAGCCACCTATCCTCTGCATGTGTAACAAAGGAGAGAGTTTGAGCTGCCCATCCACCCTAAACGTTGTTATTATCACTCTCCTACCCTACCCTCACACCTCTTATCACTCCAGATCTTCCATCACAATCATCTAGGTTGGATATATCCATATTCATCCACTACCCTCCACCTATACTCCTATATCTTGTAGAGGACATTTAGCACACCCACCTACCATCCCCCACCTCTGCTGCTAAAAATCATGAGATCTCTCCTACCTTGGCACAACTATAACATACCTACACTGCTGCCAATCATACTGCCTCCCACCCAACCCCTACCAACACCGATTATGTAGCTACCACTATCTTTCTCACATTTCTCTCTCACTACCTCTACCTATTTGCTCTTTCCTTTACAATTTCTCATTCACCGCTCACCTGTTCACTTTCTTAGGTCAAGCTTGCTTTCATAGAACGGAGACTATGTAGGGCAGAGAGGACTCTTTAGTCTGCAGGGGACCAAGGCATCCTCTTCTAGTGCTGGAGCCATGATAAAATGCACTCTGTACACTCTGTATAATGTTTGGTGGCTGAAAGGGGACAAACAAGGGTAGAGAGGACTCTCTAGTCATGCCATGGACATGACAATCTCTCTAGTGTTGGTGCCATGATAAAATGCACCCAGTACACTCTGTAAAGTGGTTGGCGATCGAATGGAGAAAACATAGGGTAGAGAGAACCCTTTAGTTGTGTAGGAGGCATGACAACCTCTCTAGTGTTGGTGCCATGATAAAATTCACCCAGTACACTCTGTAAAGTGGTTGGTGATACGAAGGGTATCCAGCCGTAGAAACAAAACCAAATGAATTGTACAAGCAAAAAATGGGCCGGTAACATGCCTAGGAGAGGGGTGACTCCAACCAGGAATCAACTTGACCGAAATCACCCGTCCAACCTATGCCAGTATGGAAAGCAAGCGTAAAATGATGATGATGTCAGGTTTTATACAAGAGGCTCTTCATCATATCTGTGAACTATATTCTGAATTTATTTAGTCTTAATACCAATTATATACTATATTACATTAAGTATGGTGTGTATGATTTACCTGCTTTGAAGCATTCACTTATTCATTTCAGTAATTCAAGAAAGCCAAGTTATATTTTTTACATTCCCCGTTATTGCTAGTCCCCATTTTAATTACACTGATTTCCTTCATTTTTACCCAATTAATGAATGATATCAATAATAATAATGCTCTAGTAGTAATTATTTTGGGTATCTCATAGAATAATATCCTTAACTTAAAATTTTCAAAATCAACAATAACTCGTACGTTTCTGTTGCACAGATCTATGTTCAAAGGCATTCCACCCATGACCATCCCATCTTTTTGGACAGTCCATCAACAGATGAAAAAGCACTATTGAAAACAAACAAAAACATAACGAAACAACGAAAGGAGCCTCTACGTGGTCGCTCGAACGAATAGAAATAGCAACCAAATCTCCCTCAAATCACAACCTGTTATTTTCAAAAATGACACATTGGATAATGTGGTCCTGGGTTACTTGCACATAGTCAAAAGCAAGATAGTCACGACTGGAAAGCCTTTGATCATAGGTCTGTTCGTTCTTATATTTTCCTCCAGGCAGTGGTCAACATTATCCAATGTCTTATTTTTTAAGATCGAATGACCGCGTAAAGCTAAACAAGAATGTATGTGAATGAATAAGAAATATGCTTCTCATAAACGAACGCAAACCTATGATTAAAGGTTTTCTATCCATGATCATCCCATCTATTATTTTCAGCCAGTGTACCCCGGACTACAATATCCAATGTGTCCTTTTAAAAAAATACAATAGGGTATGACATGAGGGTGAGTTGGCTTTAAAAAAAAACGAGATGGTCACGGTTGGAACGCTTTAAAAAAAGATGGGATGGTTACGGTTGGAAAGCTTTAAAAAAAGGGGGGTCGCACGCATCCACAAAGGAAACATATGTTATTGCGATTTCGAAAATTTTAAGTTAAGGATATTATTCAATGGGATACCCATTATTTTAAACAAATGAAGACAATGTTATAGTGATGATAATTTTATACAAATGAAGGAATATTTTGGTCAATGCTCGACCACCGTTATTTATAGTAAATCAAAGTAATTTCTTATTATGGAACAGCAAATCCATGGAACAGCAAATCCATGGAACAGCAAATCCATGAAATAAATAAACAATCACAGAACATATTGTTCACGGATAGCAATCATAATCTTTTCAAATGCTCGACCAACACCATGCTCATATGTCACTGCACCAACACCATGCTCATATGTCACTGCACCAACACCATGCTCAAGTGTGTCACTGCACCAACACCATGCTCATATGTCACTGCACCAACACCATGCTCAAGTGTGTCATTGCACCATTTCTGCATAATTATTTCTAGTTAGCTTCCTGATGCTCCTTGCATTAAATATGTTAACACTAAGTAAACCGTAGATTGGCAGAACCGTTTATTTGGGGACTTTCGGTGTTCTGAATTCAAATCCCGCCGAGGTCAACTTTGCCTTTCATCCTTTCGGGGTCGATAAAATAAAGTACCAGTTAAGTACTGAGGCCGATTTAATTGACTATACCCATCCCACCAAATGTGTAGCCTTGTGGCTATTATTGATTCAGGATAGGTGAAAAAACAAATTGGACTTAGTAGAATTTGAAATGAAAACTATAAGCTACTAAACCAAAACTTCAATTATGTCCACTATTGTTACTAAAGCTAACAAGGTGTGTTTAATTTGTTGGAACACTATAATTTTGTCATGTAATTATTATTTTGTATTGACGAAGAGTTTTAATTTTAGGTCCCATGGGTTCTAAAATCAGTAAAGATTTATTTGCAGTAAGATTTGGTTACTACATTAGATAGTTCAGTGACAAATGTAGAAGTTCCTTGGCTGACTCAATTACATTTGCCTCTATATAATGCAGTTAATTACAACACAGCAGAGGGGCACCTTATTCATAACCTTATATAAAGCAACAGAATAAAGTGTATTTTATCAGACCTTAATTAGTTTGGAGAAAATCAATATGATTTCAGAAAGGCTATCCTTATCTAAATAATTTCAGGTATAAAGGGGTCACACTATTTTGTTAGCATAATTGTTAACCAATAACAAGTTAGATTTCTTTGTACAGAGCCTAAAGATAATTGGTGGAGCATGTTGAGAAAGAATTCATAGACAGTAAATGATAAAGATGTTTGAAAACCAACCTATTGATCAATTTCATGATAGCTCATCTACAAACTTTAGAACTCAAGTTTCGTATTTTTGAACGCGTATGTAACGCGTAATTATTCATCAGCAGAACTATCGGATATTATAATCTGGCTTTTCTTTTTTATCGAGTTCAGTCTCAGATAATTACAGCCAGCTATGATAATTACCAGAATTAGAACTATGTCATGCTCTTCTCTCTACATGAAACTGCAAATCTCTATAGTTTCAATAACGAAATGTTACTTCAAAGTAAGAGTCTCTGCAGTTCCATCAAAACATCGCCTCAAGAATTTTATATCCGTAACAGACCTCTTAAGTTTGACCCCCAACTTTCTTATTTGCGTAAAGATTAAATGACAGCAAGGTTACTATTTCCTGCAAGGGGTTGGCTAATAAAAAGGAGAAAATTGATATTCGATGATTCACCACCTACCAACCCAATGGACTCTGAGCTTGAAGGACAACTGAGCTTCTAGCTACACTTGTATCTCTATATAAATCTAATGAAAACGTGCACGTATGTGTGTTTCAAGAGACAGCAGAGCTTTCCCGTTCCAATATTTACAAAAAGAAAGAACTGGCATAGACAGATTAGGTTATAAATATTTATGTGCAGACATATGTATTTTATATTGATGCAAGTATATAACACAATGCATAACGTGCAGAGGACACTGGAATCATTTCAGTTATTAGGTGGTCTTTCTGAAATGACAATGCCCAAATTTTTCAATCAGACAGGCTTCATACTAGATGTAGATTATGCAGTCCTTCCTAATAATTGCTCCGGGCCCTTATCATCAAATCACTTGCCCCAAGTCACAAAGCCATTTCCTCAATGCAATCAGTTATTGGCAATCTACCCAAACTTACTTCAATATCATCTTGCAATTATCCTACAGTATGGCCTCTATTCAAGCATGCCTAATGCGCCTTCGCTCGCCGAATAGAAATGTAAAAATTCCGATAAGCGTGCCATTGAAAAGTTTGTTGAGGTAGAGTACAATTTCACAAATAGTTTCCGCTGCGTCTGATTCAATGCAAGCTTGTCATGGTCGACAGGATGTAATTAACCTTCAAAGAGTTATCTCCCTTAAAGCCGATTGTACCTCTTCTAAAAATGTCTTTAGCTCTAATGAAAGTGAAAGAAGAGAAGGAGGGAAAAAAGAACACACAAGTGAGAGACGAGAGGAGAGTTGAGCAGAGAGATAGGGAAAAAGGTAACTAGACTTAAAAATAGAGAGATGCCGAGACAGAAAGAGTAAAGAACAAAGGAGAGTAGGAAATAGATAGGATAATGGAAGACGACAGAGGAAGGGGTGGGAGAGTTAAAACAGAAATGAAGGTAAAAAGTGTGAAATGGATAGAGAGAACAAAACTGAAGCATAGCAGAGAGGGTGAATGTGTGAAAGGACAACTATAGAAAGAGAGAGATTTACTGAGAAAGAAAGGCAGTGTGAGAAAGAGAACTAAAGGAAAAGAATCGGACACAAAGAAAGAAAGAGATAAACAGACAGTGACAAATAAAAGAGAACGTAAACGAAAGAGAAAGAAAGCGGTGATATGAGAGGTCATGGGAGTAAAGGCACGTGATGTTATTGATATGCAATTTGATGAACAGAAGATAAAAGAGAAGAATATCTGTATTGAATTACAAACAGGTCGGTCTCCCTTAGAATAGCGAGTAGAGGGGAATAATATTATGATATGGTTTATTCACCAAAGTTGGCTTTACATCAATTTGGACGAATTTAGACTGCTGGCAGATTCCATACCTAGCTTTTTCCAAAATAATCCAACTAGATCCCAAAGGACAAACACTGGAATAAATAAATTGATAATAAATGAATACATCTTTATTTTATTTGCCGCACGCATGAATATATATAAAGGAACATGCATTACAAATTGATGCCCCCCCCTCAAAAAAACTCCACGGAAAGTGCCATAGCGATTATAAATTATATATAAAGAATATAAAAATATATAAACTTTGTATTATATTTGTATACCCTTTATATATTATACATTTATATCCTTTATATTATAAAGGATATAAAAGTAAAAATATATTTTTTGATCACCTCAAAAGAAAAAAAAAATGAAGAGTTCAGAGGCAAATGCTGTCTCCTTACTCCAAGCATATAAGTTAAACTCTAGAATCAACTTATTTACTCATGCCTGTTATACTCACTCACCTTTCTAAAATATATCTGAAGGTAGAATCTCTCTCTCTCTCTCTCTCAATCTCTCTCACTCAACTCCTCCTCACCAGGCCTGTGCAAAGCTGGTAATAGGCCCAGGCCAGATGTGAAATGTAGGCCCCATTTCAGCTAAAAAATGGCCCAGGCAAGATGTGAAATATAGGCCCCATTTCAAACTACTCATCAGGCATTTTTGTAATCAGTGCTAAATTCATGATTTATGTATGGGTTATGGATATATACATGTACATGTAGTCTCTACGTGATATGCTGATAACTAACAGAACAATAAAAGAACTAGAACGATTTATAATAAAAGGTAATTCTTTACCAAAAGATCCCCTTCTTTGCCTTTAACAAGGGGAGTAAGCCCCTTCAAAATCATAGGCCCATGCCAACTGGCCCACCCACTGCACAGGCCTGCTCTCCACTATGCTTTTCTGGTAATACTTTAGCAAGTGTTAAGCATTTCTTTGGAAAGGAAGTCCTTTCACTTTAGTATATCATACCACCTTTTTTCACTCCCGTCCACCGAGCAAATAAAAATTATTTGGCAATCAAGCCAACAAGGGAGCCTCTAAGTGGTCGTTCGACCTGCTAGAAATAGCAGCCAAATCTCTCAACTCACACCCACCTGTCTTAAAAATGGAAGGACACATTGGATAATGTAGTCTTGGATGCACTGTTTGAGAAGAAGAAAAAAAGAAGACATGCTTGTTATGTTTGGACAACCTTTGATTATATATCTACTGGATGAGGTTGACCTGGAGCTAAATGACAAAAGCAACAAATTACTTGGCAATATCTCTTGAAGGAAGCTAGCAGAGCTGAACTCATCTAAACCATCAGAACATCCCAACAACCTCATAGCAGCTGATGAATATTGTGAAATATACAGAGGACTGTGTACTTACTTATCTCCACTCCATATGTATTGGACATACACAGCTAATCGTTATTGTTGTTGCTTAGCTCCAGGTCAAACCTGATCATGCACACCTATAATAAGAGCCTGTAAAGTGGTCGGCAATAGGAAGGGCATCCAGCGGTAGAAACCAAGCCAAACGAAACATGTGTGAGGCGTGGTCCCCCAAACCTGTCTAGGAGAGTGGTGACTCCATACACAATCGACACGGGCCGAAATCACCTATCCAACCCATGCCAGCATGGAAAACTGACGTAAAATGATGATGATGATGATGATTCCAGCTGTGACCATCCTGTATTTTCTGCAGGTATCTAGGTCTACATTATCGAATGTGTCCTTCCCATTGGAGGGAGATTTGGCTATTATTTCTAGCATGTCAAACAACCACATAGAGGCTCTGTCATCGGCTCTTCCCCCCCCCCCTCATGTTGGCTCGACCTGGCTAGTCATACTGACATGTCTTGCAGTACCCTGCTGGTAAGTAGTGTCAAGCTAAAGATTTAAAAGTCATCTCAAAATAACTTGGCTGACACTTAGAACTTCCATTGCCCTCAAAAAGTGCACTGCAAGCTATCTTCTTTTCTCACCAAACTTTTCAGTCATTCTCTATACAGAGATTTACCCCCAAATCTAAGGAAACATGTGATGTGTTTCATTACCAAAAAAAAGCAACATTTCTGACTCTGCTGACTACCATCCTATCACCCTCATAGCCAACATCACACATGTGATAGGAACATTCTTAACAATCACCTCCTCCATCATCTTGTGTTTCTCTACTATTTCAGTGATCATCAATACAGGTTTCTGAAGAGTCAGATCTACTGGATACTTGCTCTCCTACATAACACACCAGTAATCTCTCTCCTCCTTGAAAAAGAAAGCACTGTTGTTGCTCTTGACATCAGCAAATTCTTCTACCACAGCCATCAAGAGAACCTTCTAGTTAAATTGCCCACCTATAATCTCCATCCACCTCTCTCTCACTTCTTGGATCAGAAGTCTCCTCTCAGACCTTTGCAGCATGTGCTGATAAGGTTCTCCCAAACACATATACTATCACTCCTCATGTATATATCACAAGGCTAGATTATATCTCCCACACTCTTCCTTCTGCACATTTGCTGTCACTTCTAACAACACATTCCCCTATGCTGATGATACCACCCTTCATACCTCCTTACCCTTCCACATTCAGACATCATTGACATGCAGCCTAGAAAACTCATGCCAGACATACACTACTTCCTTGAACAGTGGTAGACTTAATTCATCGCCCAGTTTAATAACCCCCACCTGGCCCTTGGGTGACTTTAGAAGAGACTACTCTGTTTCAAGCATTTGGGCCCGGTCTCTGGTCTGAAGTTAACCCATGAATGTTGGTTATTTTCTCCCTTTCCTTCTGCCACCACCAGTCTCAGAGGCCCTATAAATATGTCATGAGTGCTGCCCTTCCTCCTCTGACTAAGCCATAAAAAATAGACTTCAAAAACATCCTCCTACAACAGCACAAAGAACCAATCACTACTCATATCAAGGGAACAGTCATACACTATGGCACAGCTGTCCCTCGCACTCGAGGATGACCTGGTATCATCATGTACCATGCTTTCTCTAATGGATTTAGGTGCCTGTACAGTCGCGAGCAGACACAGACAACCTCTCGGCTTCCTCCCACCCTTGAACCAACAGAACATTCAGGATGTGACAGCTGGAGGTAGAGCAGGCTGCACCTGAAGAGCTGCTGCTGGTACTCATTTTCAGCTGAGTGGACTGGAGCAATCTGAAATGAAGTGCCTTGCTCAAGGATGCTATGTGCTGCCTGGTCCAAGAATCGAACCCACGACCTTATGATTGTGAGCCTAACATCCTAATCACTAGGCCATGTGCCTTCACAGTCATACAGTACCCTACCTACATATGAACAACACACAACTAAAGCCCTCAAAACGTTGTCACAAAAGCATGGCCTTACAATCTCTGATGATCTTTCAAGGTGATCTCATATACATCACATTTGTAAAACTGCATCTCAAAGATTAGACTTCAAGGCCAGAACATACTTTAACTTTGATCAACTGCTGAAGCACACCCCAAACATCTTAGATAATATCCGAAAGAAGGCCATCCTAGCTGATTGGCAAAGACATACTCACCAACATGCTATAATCAGTGACTCACAGACATACTGTTTCTTTTCACTACCTTTCAACCACTACTATAACAGTTTCTACCCTTCTGCAAAGTACCTTCTTCCAGGGCCAATCAAGGCATTTGTCTCTCTTCTCATCAGACTTATTATGTCTCAGTCCTCCTGACCCCCCCCCCCCACACACACACACACACACCTCACAATAAACCCTTTGCCCAACCATTGCTATCAAGAGCTGCAAGCCCATTAGAAATCCCCCCATTCCCCCATGTTGTTGCTGTTTAGCCCCAGGTCAACCTTGGTTGAGCAGACCTATGTTCAAAGGTATTCCAACTGTGACCATCCCATCTTTTCGTTTTCTGGGTATAGTGTACCCTGGACTACATTATCCAACGTGGCTTTCCATTTTTTTTAGGATGGTAGGGTATGATTTGAAGGAGATTTGGTTGCTATTCCTAGCAGGGTGAGCAATCACATTGAAGCTCACTTGTTCCATGTTTTTTTCCAACAGGCATTGATCCTCAGAAGTTCAAATAAAATATTAACTACCATCAATCTTATCAGTATGGAAAGGCCTCCAGAGGTAATAAGCACTGTCCTCCCTCCCCTCCTCTGACTAATTAATGATTTTTCTAACTTTTCCACAAGGACATGCGTCTATAAGAAAGGATGTACTCCATTTAATTGTCCACTGCACTTCACTGTTACTTATTTTAAAGCTATTGTTGCCTTGTCTTCCACTATATAAGGTGTAGAAAGAGAGTCTAATGACAACATTAATCAACTGGTAGGGAGCTTTTAATTGGTCAGTCGACCTGCTAGAAATAACAGCCAAATCTCCTTGAAATCATACTCTACCATTTTAAAAAGGGAAAGGTACATTGGATAATATTGTACTGGAAACACTATGCTTCCAAAATAAAAATAAAAAGATGGGATGATGATCATGGCTGGAATGCCTTTGATCTTAGATCTGTTGGGCAGTGCTAACCTAGGGTTAAGCAACAACTGGTAACATGACAACATATGGTGCCAATCACCTATCCTTAGGACAGTATAAATCAAACTAAGCAGTTTCAAGCCAACAAAGGAGCTTCTACATGGTTGCTCGACTTGTTAAAAATAGCCAAATCATACCCTACTGTCTTAAAAAGGGAAGGAAGGGCACATTGGATAATACTTCATATACTATGTCTGGGATAATACTTCATATACTATGTCTGGGATAGTACTTCATATACTATGTCTGGGATAGTACTTCATATACTATGTCTGGGATAGTCATCGCTGGAATACCTTTGATCGTAGGTCAGTTTGATCAGAGTTGACACCTTGGGCTAAACAACAACAACTAGATACACAATGCGCAAGAGTTTTTCGGTCGTGAAAGTGCAAGTTGTGATGTTCATGCTGTTTTTAAGTGTGCTCATTATATGCATAACACATAACACACACTAATATTTTCAATTACACACATATATACCATTATTTTCAATTACACTCATATTACTTTTCAATTACACACAGTAATACATACACATACGATTTAGATGATACCAGGGAGATCTGTTCCTGTATCACACTTACCAAAGATATGCTCAACCACTGTACATAACTCAAGTCCACCTGCATCAGCATTACAACCAAGCTCCACTTCATCAACACCCTGGTGGCCTTGCACCTCACATATGGCTGCAGTATATGGATAGTAAAAGCAATTGAAGCTAAACACCTTGATGCATTCGGTTGTTAAATCTGGAGGTCTGGACATAGTGACATATGAGGAGCTGAAAAGACACATTAGAGGGTATTGGACATTTTCATCCGACATGGTATATGCATGCAAGACAAAGGAATGTAGTCATGCAGCGCAATGTGGTTGTTTCTCTGCTGCAGTGATCTTGGAGCTTCCAGTACAAGCACGGAGAGAATGTGGATGACCTAATAGTAGATGGATGGACAACTTGACAAAGTGGAATGGTCATTCAGCTGATGAACTGAAGGCCGCTGGATAATGAAGAAGCCAAATCCAACAGTGTTCGCCACTGCTAATCCATACAAGTGGGCACCTACCTACAAGCCAAGTAACAGCTCCAGATGAAAAGAGACATACTATTACCATCAATGCTATACAGTATGAGTCCCTTTGGTTATCACTTAAAGGAGGCATCATAAGGTGCAAGAAAGTGGTAGGAAGAGATGGGACTCATATAGCAGTCAACACATGGGGCAGTGATATAAATATATGAAAATGATATTTTTTTAATCATGAAACTACATATTTAAGAGGATATAGAAAAAATGCAATGTGATGTTTGTACCTTTACCAAGATTAGTGAAATGATTCATTCCTGGAATAAAAGTTGTGTCATGAAATGAATTTCATGAAGAAATTATGACTTGCCTATTTCTAATTAGGTATGAAATCTTATGTAGGAACAGTTAGGTACCTTGCTCACAGACACAACATAGGCCTGAAGTAGTACACAAACTCACGGCCCATAGCCAGGTGTTATGTATCTTACCTATTTGGCTATTGTGTTTTTCATAACAACAATGACTTATTTGGCAGTTTTAGATACATTTTTCTATATTAGCATGTGTGGTATGGAATGGTTTCTGTTTGGCCAATATATATCCTGCCTATACAGGATATATCCATATGTTTCATATAAAATAGACTATATATATCCTTTTAGCATATATTCTATGTAGGCAGATATATATATATTTTGCAAATATATTCTATACAAGCAGGATATGAATTATGTAAGTATTAATACAGAGTACAGAATCCCTAGAGTGACTAAATAAATGTCCCATAGTATTTAATTAAAAACAGGATTTTAGTTAAGTATAGAATTTCATTATCAAGGAATACCTAAATAACTTCCATGTTGTTGTTGTTTAGCCCCAGATCAGCCATGATCAAGAAGATCTATGAACAAAGGCATTCTAGCCATGACCATCCTAAATTTTTGTGTATTTATGAGTCTTTCTTTTTTGAATGTAGCAGGATGTGATTTGAAGGATATTTGGCTGCAATTTCTAAAAGGTCAAGTGACCACATAGAAGCTCCTTCATTATGTGTTGTTGCTGTTGTTGTTGTTGTTTAACCCCAGGTCAGACGTTCAAGTCATAACCAATCCATCTTTTTTTTTTCAGGCATAGTTTAACTAAGACTATTATCTAATGTGTCCTTCCGTTTTTTAAAGACTGTAGAGTGTGATTTGTGGGAGATTTGGCTGCTATTTCTAGCAGGTCAAGTGACTCCGTAGAGGTTCCTGCATTGGTTCAATAATTTCAATATTGTTGAATGACCTAAAATTATACAAGTTTCAGTCTGATTAATCAATGTTGTTCATATCATGCAACCAGTATGCAATATCATATTTTGGGAAAATATTATGAATGGACTCACAAACAATGGTAGTGTTGGAATTATATAATTCGCAGTCGGATTAATCAATGTTGTTCATATCACTAACAGTATGTAAATATGGTATTTGGGGAAAATACTATGAATGGAAACATACAAATAATAGCAGTGTTGAAAGTCTTTGTAACTAAGCAATAGATTTCCACATTTGTTAACTTAATGTTCCAGATTCTGAGCCTGTGTGCTGCTGCATCATCATCATCATCATCATCATCATCACCACCACCACAACCACCACCGGCATCATCATCATCATCAGCAACAGCAGCATTTTACGTCCACTTTCCATGCTGGCATGGGTTGGACGAGTGATTTCGGTCCGAGTCAGTTATAATTTGGAGTTACTGCTCTCCTAGACAGGTCAGGGGACCATGCCTCACTTAAATTTCATTGGGCTTGGTCTTAGGATAACCTTCTTCCATTCCTCCGATCTGTCTCGGAGGCTCTGAAAAGGGTCATGCATGCTGCCTATCTTCCTCTGAGTAAGCAATTAATTTTTGAAATAAACAACTAATTTACCAATCCATTGATATTGTTGTTAAGTATCCTTGGTCAGCTTTGCTTAACCTAGAAGTATTTCATGAAATACTTGGGAGCTAGCTACTCATGTATCTGTAAAAGCATGAATGTAACAAAGTAGATATAGTATGTTTGCAATATTTTCAATGGATTGGCAAAATCATTAAATTGTCAAACAAAATGCCTTAGAGTATTGGATAATGTAGTCCTCCTAAATACACTACGTTTGGAGTCCTCAGAGTCTATTATATCTGTTGCTCATAAGACCTGTAGTTTCATATGTTGGTTAATATGATCTTAGTTTTGGGGGTTTTTTTTTCATTTCAGATAACCCTTATAAGAAAAATGTACTGAGAGGAGTCCAACAAAGGGTTATTAACAGCTTATCTCTTTGACAGAGCTGCTGTCCTGGGTCAAAACGTAGACCAAAACTGGGCAGCTGTGATCTGGGAATTGGGAATTGATGAAGAGCAGCTAAGTAGTTTATTCTGGAAGATTTTTGGCCAAAGGACTATGGACAACTTCCAGAAAGTCCTGGCCTGGCAGTGTATTATGAGATCTAGATAAGCTCTATAAGCACAGAAAAACCATTTCAGATAGGGCCAACCACAACCTGTACCCAAGAACCAACAGAATTACTATAGAAGACTAGATAAAAACACAGAAAATTGTCAACAATTACAGAAATACCAATAGAATGATGAATTTTAGAGATCAAGTTTTTAGACCCAGTCGACAAAATTTGTGACACTCTTTGGTACAGACCAATTGTAAGATACTGAAGGTAATCAATCTATTGAGCAAAAACCTTTCAACACAACAGATTCAAATTCTCCCAAAAGAACTAAAATTCATTCGAACACCATATAATCCTAATTTGAATGAAATACGGTTGATATTTCACACTTCTGTAGAAAATTACACATAACAGAAGTATTAAACAAAGAAAATAATGATGAATCAATTATACGAAATAAAAGTAATTACAATCCATAAAAGGTAAGAACAAAGCATTTGATAAATTTTGTGATTATATAAATACCTTTCCATATAATAAACTACCACATCCAAAATTCAACACCAGTTGAAAGGAATGGGAAATTATCCATGAACTTAAAATACAGCAATGATATTTTAATTAAAGAAGCAGATAAGGGAAGTGCTGTAGTCATTATGGATTTCAAATACTACAAAAACACTGCATTATCCTTACTACATGGAAAAGTAAACAACTACCAACAATCAAAAATGATGAAGAATGCCATCACCTTCATTCACCAACTCTGAAAGGTTTAACAGACAAGGAATGTGACTATTTAATGAACTTTGATGCCAAAACTACTAACTTCTACCGACTCCTCCAAATCCACAAGAGCAAAACAATAAATGATGCCTGTAAAGAATCAACTTCAGTGTGCATTAACATACCATACCCTATTGACCTAAGATTAAGACCAATTGTAGCAAGCCCAACCTGTGAAATACATAGACTCCATAATTTTTCTAGATATTCTGCTGAAACCTATTCTAAAACGCATACCAAGTTTCATAAGAGATGACTTAGACCTGTTAAACCAGCTCCCGAAAAAAGTCAACAAAGACACTCTTATTGTCTCATTTGATGTAGTGAACCTTTATACTACGATTCCACATGAATATGGATTAGAAGCAATAGAATTCTGGCTTGAAAATTTCCTAGTGAAGTTTCTGAATGAATAGAGAAAAGACTCATTATTGAAGGATTAAAATTCATCCTGCTAAATAATTATTTCGACTTCAATGGCAACATTTACAGACAAATATCTGGGACCATTATGGGAACAAAAGTTGCCCCATCTTATGCTAATCTAGTCATGGCATACTTAGCAGTCCAAATATACGAACAATCTAGATTAAGGTTCGGCATCAGCTTCCATAAATATTTATTTGACAACTGAAAATGATACTTGGATGATTGCTTCATTCTGTGGAGACACAAGCTCGATCAACTCAATGAATTTAAAACCCTAATTAACAGTATAATAACAATATTCATTTCACAATGGAATATAGTCAGAACCAGTTACCCTTTCTGGACATTTTAATCATTAAAAAAGACCACAAACATCGAAACCGACATCCACTTCAAACTAACAGACTCAAAAAATACAAAAACAAATAAATACACCATTTAATCTGGCAAGAAGAATCTACATAACTGTTTTGAATTTTGAAACTTGGAATAAACAAAGTTTTTGTGAGTAGACTGCTAGGTTTCCGGATCTCACTTCCGCTGAGTTTTCCTTTGGGGTGTGATAAAGCATAAAGTATATGTTGTTTGTGTGTCTAACTTGAATGACACCAGGAATCGAATTACAGCATCTTTCGAAGAAATCACACCTGAGCTATGTAGAAATGTGTACCATTCCATATCTCAGTGATGGCATTCTTGCATTAATGCAAACAGAGAGCATTTCAAACATTTACTGCAACTATATGGATTTACATAAATTGCCTATGTATTTATTTTGGAATAAAGTTTAATATCACTATGTGTTTTTTTCAATTCACATTTGTTAACAGTAAGCTAATTATGGTCCAACTTGTATATATATATATATCATCATCATCATCATCATCATCGTTTTACGTCTGTTTTCCATGCTGGCATGGGTTGGACGGGTGATTTCGGCCCG
>JAOPJM010000001.1:14585072-14597472 GCA_027124095.1 Muusoctopus leioderma
TGACTGGTACTTTATTTTATCGACCCCGGAAGGATGAAAGGCAAAGTTGACCTCGGCGGGATTTGAACTCGGAGCGTGATAATAATAGCTTTTATTAAATTTTCCTAGTAATTAAGTGTCGTAATTTTACTTAAATACAGTCGACGCTTATTGTAACTTTATGCTTGTACAAAATCTTTTAAAGTAGATTGAAAAAATCACTGTCGCTTCACTTGTTTAAGCTAAGTTTACCCTCGCTACATCTCCTTCCTCTTTAAAACTAAACTGGTTATCGTTGCAATTCTATTATAGGTCCTCGAAAAAATTGGTGTCCTCTTAAATATCAAACGATTTTCGGGTGTTGGCACTGGTGCTGTCGTGGCTTGTCTATTGGCTGCTGGTTTTGACTGCTATACTATGCAAGACTTACTCGACCAACACTTGGAAAACTTGCTTAATGGTAAGTAAGTAATTTTATGTACGAACAATACATTTTAATTATAACCACCCTGGGGCTAACTTTGTATGAACTTTGTATGAAGTTTGTTTGAAGCATATTTATTGTAAAAACATGCGTATATTATTGGTTTCGCCTGGAAGGGGACTGTACTCATGGCCTTCGCAGGCTTCGGAAGGGGACTGTACTCATGGCCTTCGCAGGCTTCCGAAACCGATGAGATCCTTATGAAATGCTTTCATACACAGAAATTATTAATAATCTTCCATGACTGCCCATATTTTGATGTAATGCTTAAATGTTCTTGTAAAGGCCGTGTCGGTTTACGGATTCTGAATCCATGCATTGAACTGTTTTAGGTGATTTGCTAATCCTTCTGTTCCACTAATAGTCTCCCCAACCTCTACTTTATCGTAATAACCCACGAGTGTCTTTTGAGATGTTATACTCTGATCTAAATGACATAAACGTGGCATCTACAACTGAGACTTGTCATTTGTGTCGGTTTCAGACAACCAGTCCAGCAACGAAGTTCTGCTAGATGAGTTATTTCGAAACTTTGGCTGGAATGCCGGCCAGAAATTCCTTGATTGGTGTGGAGATCTTCTAAAAGAGAAGTGTGGAAACGCTGACATAACATTTCAAGAGGTGAGTGCATGGGTTTTTTTTTTTATCTCGCCTGGCAGACATTTACTAATATTTTCTTGTCGGTATTTAATGTTTTAAAACTTTTTTTTTTTTTTTTTTTCAAAAAATATTTTTCCCGATATTTCAGCTTTATGAAAGAACTGGCAAGGAGTTGTGTGTTGTAATTACAAATCTGAACCGAATGCGGGAAGAATACTTCCACCCAAAGACCACACCTAATGTCATCATCCGTCGTGCAGTTCTGATGTCCATATCTATTCCTGGTAACCTTTTTATCAGTTATTTCTTATCCGCTTTTTAGACTTGGCTTCTTCGTATTTAGATTTATAAATGAATTAGTTGTTCTACGTAACAACACGACTGTAGCAGCCGACATTACAGAACTACGCTCACACATATCTTTCACTGAAATAAGGAATCTATTAATTGTAAGATTCACTTCTCAAACAATTTTCCCATCTCTGGTAGCAAGTTTTTTTTTTTTTTTTTTTTTTTTTTTTTAAATAGAAACTTTTCAACTGACTTCTAACTGCACTATGCAGTGTATTGAGTTCCACTTGGCCTTAAGATTTTGCCTTTTGGATCATTCACAATGTATTTTATGTAATTGCTCGATGTTAGAAATCATAATGTAATTGTCCTTAAGTGTATCGATCTCGATTTAACCCGAAATCCTTAAGATGTCTAAACACTAATCCACTTATTTACATATATTTGGCGGATATTCCGTTGGCAATTCCTACTTTTCGTGGGCATTACGCAAAACAGTTATCCTATTAATGGTTTTCTTCAATTTCTGGGATGTTTTCTAGGTATATTTCAACCCGTTAAATTCAGCTTTGATAAGTCACTGGGGCACTATTACTTGGATGGCGGGATTCTCTGCAATTTTCCCGGTCATTGCTTTGGTGGGGAGTCGATTCCCCCCCCCCCCCTCCAATTTCTGAAAACTTTCCTCTTTTTGTCGGTGAGATGTCATGGCTTTTAAAACTTTTTGTAGGTTGGTGGCTTTCAATGGAACCAAAGAAAAGAGTTCCTTACAAATGTGAACCAATTGCTGACTTAAGGTCTTTGGTTAGAGAACGTTTCTCGGGATCTAACTCGAAAACCATTGGAATTAAGCTGGTAAGGACTTAGTAAATATATGCATTTCAATGTAATTTTAGATCAATTCTAAATAGTCCAAGACTTGATCTTGCCATTTGCTTTTAACTGTGGATTGTTATAATTGATTGAACCGTTCAATTGGCCGTAAAATTATATTTCCTATACTAGTTTGATGAGTACCACCGCTACGACGAGTTGTACAATGTCATGAAGCGGAGACTGGATAAAACTAAAGCCATTCTTCCTATACCAGCAACCGAACTTGGCAGGTGAGAATTATAATACAATAAATAACGGGCAACTTAGACGAAGCACTGAAATGCTAGCTCTTATTTCTCCCCTCCTTATAAAGCGGCTACAGGGTCACGGTTTCATACCATTTGGGCTTTCCTTTTCGAACAAGGAGCCGTTTCAGTTATAGATTGCTACTTTTATAAAAGTCGGAACTCCACGTTCATCTTGAGTACTTCACACAACTCAGTACTTTATACGATCTATACCGTATCAACCCAAATGGCCATTCATCTAATAAGTGAACATGAAGTTTACTCACCAAACTTTTACACTTATCCACCGAAAAGCTATTCTCCATCTCTTCTATAACCGCTTTTACTTCTCTAAATCTGCCGACTTTGTATTGCCTTATGTTATCGCCTTTCCCAATCCTAATTAGAATATCTCGCTGTAATTCCCCTTTTCTCTATAATTCCTCTCAACCATTAACGTTCAGAAGTTTAAATGAAGAATTAAGCAGGAGCCTCCAAGTGTTTCTCTCTTCAGTATAACCACAGGAATAGGTAAGGTTACTGTTCTTGCGATTAATCTATAACAAATTGTGGATGTGGTATTTAATAAATAGCACTCATGTACGTTATTTTACAGAAAACCCATGATTGACTTGAATTTGCTTTTTTTTTTTCATTTTGTATTTCTCAGAAAATACAATGATCGTATGGAAAAAGAGGATCAGTTGAAACAATTACTCAAGAAATTCCCAGAGGCTATCGAAAAGCTCACGACGGTAAGTTCGTGTTAAAACGACTTTGACGAATCGCTTATGATTAAAGATACACATTAATAAACCTTTCCATTGTCAGTTCGATCTATTGAAGGTAGGACTGCTTCAGTAAAGCAGCATTGACCTTTGTATTTATACTTTTAGCTTCTGGAAGCAATCAAGGAGGGCGATGACGATTTAGTATCCATTGCTAAATTGGAAAAGGAATTGACTAAAGAGGTAAATGAAACTACGTCTATATATTGTCTCGTTCTGTAGATCAGTTACTACTGGTTACATGTAACAAATGTCGTTGGTAGAATTCTATTTAACTACTGTTGCCCCCCACTTCATTTCTGCAGGACTCTGCTCTCTCTGCGTCGGACATTAAAACATTGTTTGGCATTGAAAAGAACGAAGATAAATGTGTGGAATTTTTCCAGAAGAAAGTTGGTGACCAGAAGATGGTGAGTTGGGTTGCTATTCACATCTGCTTCATTCTCTTGCGTCTGCGAGATTTAAAAGTGTTTTACTTTCTTTTTTCTAGCTATCAATAACCGATATCATAAACTTTGTCGATAAAACGAGCCACTATCTCCTCAGTCTCAACAGACGCACACCAAGAACTGAAGTGACCAGTTTACCTTCATTTTGGGGCGCCATTAATAGTGCTTTGCACGGAAACGGTAACTTATCGGTAGGTGGTATTGCTTTGTTATCGATTTCTTGTCCTAGAATCCCTAAAATAGTAGGATGGTATTAAAACGGTTTTTACTCTTTTTCTAACCGCCAGAAAGACGACTTGACCCGTACTATTGGTATCTACACCGGCCATATTACTAATAACGACGTCGAACTGGATGAAGCTGACGAAGTCTACTTATTTCAGGTAAGTCCTTGGCAGTTTTATTTTAACCCCTAACCCACACATTACATTCGGTTATCTGTAATTAAAATTTCTCGTTTCATTTGTAGCAAGGCTGGAACTGTACTGTGGCTTTCTTGAGAGGGTTCAGCATCCCGTCGGCTGCGAATGAAGAAATGGTATCCAATGCTAACTAGAACTGGTTAGCGAATTTACCTTATCGAATGGTAACTCCTGAACCTGGAATCGTCTTTCGCGTCTCTGGAATTGGCCGCTTTTCCGAAATTTGCTTCGTTTTCGCTCGTATGTCTTTTTGAAATAAAGTTTCTTAACACTTAGTCATCATTTATATAAATGCACACACTTTGAAAATGTTAAAATTTTAAGTTTAGTTCAATTCTAGCAATCATCATTCCGTAACTAAAAGTATTCATGTTTTATTATACTTAGTTCCTCATGGTTTGGCTGATTTGGTTCGTATGTATTTGTCGTTTCGTGTTATCCAGACCTTGTCTTACCGAAACTGTCGGACGTCAAATTACGAAAATTCTAAGCAAATAATAGCCTCATTCTTTTACTGTGGCTTTTATTCATTTGGTAGCACGTTACATGTAAGGACAACCTGACTAGTTGGATTTTTCCAAGATCTGATTGGACCTATATTTACAACACCTCTCGAGTAGCAGTTGAGTTAAACAAGGTCAAAATAGGAGCGTGGATCTCTTGGCTACTCTTAATGGCTACATCACTCTTAAAACTGAATTATCGAATACGTAATATTTTGCTAAAATAGAATACGCTTGAGCTGGCCTGTTCAATTTGCAGTCAACTAAAAATATATAAAACCTACTTTCACACACTAGAGTTGTGCCGACTGAAGATATTTTGCTGTTTGTGAATTAAAAATATTCAATTTCTTGAACTTTTATATTCAAATAACATTTTTAGGATACATGACCTCTTTAAAACATTTTTTACATGAAGTCCTACACTGATCGAGCAGAAAATGCTTAAAAATAAACTTTTTGCAGCTTATTTATTATGTACTTGACAGGTAAGAAACGTAGGTTCTTCAAAAATACTTCGCTTTCACTATCTACATATAGTTAAATGATTCATATTAATTTGATTCATATTAATTTGATGTGGAACCGGGTCTTACAGGATGTTTAAAGCTAATTTATCAACAAGTGCGATAATCAATTGCTGGACATTCGATCATCGATATCCATCAATGCATTGATAGCCTTATGGATTGATTTCTAGATCTTAGACGTATCCCGAACTAAAACGCCAAACCATATTTAGTTGTTTATTTACGTCCTGTGTTCGAAAGTTCCAATGCCACTGGGTTCAGATTCGCTTTTGAAACCTCATGAGTCGATAAAATAAGGCATGCACTCGGTTTGATAAGCTGTTATACTCTCTCTGAATTGCAGTCAAGTCTTTTGCGTGCTTGGTACGATAATCTTTGATCGTGATGTAATTAATGAAATAGTGTTCACTAATGTTTCGAAGTATTGCAGTAGTATAGTTATTTTAACCTGTTCTTGTGGGTTCATTATTCTTAGTTATTAGTCTTAGTAATGCTGGGATGAATAAATAAACAGAGCTTCGGATTAAATGCAAAATGGTATTTAGTTTCATCCTTCTACATTCCGAGTTCAAATTCCAACGATGCCGGCTTTGCATTCCCCCCCCCCTCCCTGGGTGATAAAATAAATATGAAACAGTTACTGATACATATGCATGTGTCTATATATATATATATATATATATATATATATGCACACACTTAAATATGATCCACTCATCATGAAAAGCAGTAATTAAATGCTTCACTGATAACGTAACAATAAGGCCAAAACATAACCTGAGTTGCCTCCCGTACACACCGAAACAATTAAAACAATACTAGACTAATTTCTTTTTCCCTCGCCGCATAATTATCTCTAGCAAGAACCACGTGGTTGTGCAGCGAACATCCTAACGATACGGCTATGGCTGCAACTGTTTGAAATCATTCTACTAATGATCTTGCAGAATACATGAATGTCAACAGAACTGATTACTCTAATCACGAGCCAAACGAAAGAGCCACTACGTGGTCGTTCGCTGTGCTAGAAGTAGCAGTCAAATCACACCCCACTGTCTTGAGGAAAAAAACGAAAAACAAGGACACATGTTGGATAAGGCGGTCCTAGATATGTGAAGACATGGTTACGGTTGGAACGCCTTTGACCATAGGTCTGCACCAAGGTGAACCACATATATATATACATTAGATCGACGAACTATATATATGTGTATGTATATATATATACAGACTTATATGTGTGTGCACGTACGCGCGTTATTTGCTAACAACTCCGATGCAAGTGCTGCCAGTTAAAAGCTCCGCATACCGGACACTAGCAGGCTTATTGGGTCATCATGAGAGAATGCGCACCGTTTTGGGGCCTTCCTCCCGACGGCTTTATTAAGCACCGCCCCACACACAGTGATGTTATATATCTTGACTTTGCGAAGGCGTTCGATGTTGATCACGGAATATGTCACAAACTGCCTGATCTCGCCATCGGTGGAAAACTAGGAGACTGGCTGCATAACTTTTTAAAAGATAGAAGTCAGTGCCCTCTCGAAGAAAACATTAATTCTGAGTGGAGTCCTTAAGGGAACTGTCTTGGGGCCATTACTGCTTGTAGTGGCTCTATCAGACATGACCTTGGTCATACAGACAGCCACTCTCACTAGCTATGCTGGCGATACAAAAGTATCACAGGCAAACAAGAACCTTGATGTCACAAACCTACAGCAAGACTTAAACGCAATACACAAATGGTCTGAAGTAAACAAGAAGTAATTTAGTATTGGAAAATTTAAAATATTTCGCTATCAGCCTACAAACACATCGCAATCAGGATACACAGGACCAGGAAGAATAGCAGCCCCAGAGTCACAATCAGTGCATGACCTGGGGATCAATATGAGTGATGATGCATCGTTTCACGTGAACATTAATAAGATGGCAACAATGTTCAGACTACTGTCGGATGGATTCTAATATCGTTCAGAACGAGAGAACAAACTGTTGGCCTGCGGAAGGCATTTGTTCTCAGCCGTCTGGACTATTGCTCTTAACTTTGGTCGCCATATAGTGTTAAACTAACGGCGGAACTCGAAGCAATCCAACGCTGCTACACTAAGAAGATTGCCTCAATCTGGAGTGAAGACAGGAAAGATATGCAGTGATATATATATATATGGAAATCCTAGAAGGGCTAGCACCAAACTTTGGAATTGAGAGCTACACCAATCCTCAAACTGGGCGCCACTGTATAGTGGCATCCTCTCCAGCTAGAGTTAGGATCAGATACTGCAATAGCTTAGGGTTCAAAGGCCCACAGCTTTTCAATATCTTGCCAAAAACTTAAGAGATCTACATGGAGAGGATGTAAACGTTTTCAAGAAGCGCGTAGACATTGTACTGTCTGAGATCCCAGATGAGCCTACGTCACGACAGGAAACACAAATGCGTGCGGCAGTATCAAATTCCTTCATTCACCCACCAAAAACCAACCACAGAAGATGGGCTGTGGAAGCAGTAGCAACAATAACGGCGGTGACCTAGCATGGCCGCAGTCGACGGGTTGGAACTAATAAAAGAATACACATACACACGTATATATCATGTAGATATATATATATATATATATATATATATATATATATATATATATCTCATGTAGATATATCTACAGCTATTTATTTTTTGAAAGCCTTTGCTGAGGAGATTGTAAAACAACGTGAAAACATTTTACTCTTTAAAGTAACAGAAAAATAATTGACGAGATGGTCATTACTGGAAGGCCTTTGATCATAGGTCAGCTCAATTAGGGCTGACTTAAGGTTAAACAAAAACACCAACAACGATAACATAATGTGGGAGCCAAAATGCGGTCGCTCGACATGCTAGACATAGCAGCTGAGTCTCCCTCAAATCACAACCTGCCATCTTTAAAAAGGAAGTACATATTCGATAATGTTCTAGATTCACTACTCTAAAAGAAAGAAATAAATAATAATAGACAGGATGGTCACGACTGAAACACCCTTTATCTCAGGTCCGCTCGATTAGGGCTGAGCTGTTGCTAAACAACATACGAGAACAAGTCGGACATTAAACCGGATTAAGCTATACATTACTGATTGAGCCATACATTACTGAGCCATACATTACTGATTGAGCCATACATTACTGAGCCATACATTACTGAGCTATACATAAACTAACAATGAAAGATTAATATAGTTAGGTAGTGTTTGACATGGTTCATGTGAACGCAGCATGGCTGAATGGTTAAGAAGTTCGCTTCGCGATCTCGAGGTCGCGGGTTCGATCCCGTTGAGTGGCATCTTGGGCAAATGTCTTTACTATAGACGCTTCGCGATCTCGAGGCTGCTGGTTCGATCCCATTGAGTGGCATCTGGGGCAAATGTCTACTATAGACTCGGGTGGAACCAAACCTTCTGAGTGAAATTGAGTAGACAGAAACTGTGAGGAAGCCCGTCGGATGGATTGTACCAGTAATTCAAAGGTCTAGCCTTGTCACACTGTGTCACGCTGATTTTGCCTGTGGATTATGTTAAGGGTACACGTGTCCGTGGAATATTCAGCTGCTTATACGCTAATTCAATGAGCTGGCATTTCAGTTGATTGGACAACTGAACACTAATCGTCTTGAATTCAGACGGAGATCCATTTAACGTACTTAATGTAGTAAGCAAAAAAAGGAAGAAAATAATAATGATAATAATAATCAATTCAAATAACACCCGTAATGAAGAGAAACATCATTAGCATTAATGACAATTCCTGTAAAAGGAGACAACTCCGAAATCCAAATTGATTAAAAATTGAATGGAGACATGTAGTGGGGAGTGAGTATGGTCCTTGACAAATACGGTGACAACTCGGGACATGTTTCGGTCTTATTAGAGCTCATCGGCTAAGCATAGGTTTACTCGTATTTACTAGATCTAAGAACGACTGAGAGAATATATAGATTTTGAATGAAAAACATTCGCTGATCAGGTAGTTTAAAATAATGACAAAATGGGAACATTTCTTAGGGATCTCTCCTGCAAGAAGAACATATAGTCACTTAACTATATGTTTTTCATGCAGAAAGCATCCCTGGGGAAATTTTCTTATGTCATTATGAAAGATAATATATGCAACATAGTCAGAAACCAGGTTAGAATGATGGCCTAATTATTGCGTAGGAGCCCCGGGTTAATCGTAGACATTCCGTTGGTAATCTTTTGGCAGAGTCGTTAGAACGTCGGACATAATGCCTTGCAGTATTCGTTCTGGCTCACTTCGCTCTGAGTAGAAATCCCGCCGAGGTCAACTTTGCTTTTCATCCTTCCGGGGTCGATAAAATAAAGTACCAGTCAAGTACTGAGGTTGTTGGCCTTGTGCCTAAATAAGAAACAATTATTACCGTGCACCAAAGTGCGTATATTTTTGTAGTAAACAATACAGCAAAAAAACAACAACCTATGTTTTTACTATTGAAAAATTAAACATAATTAATAAAAAAAACTGTTATCATTTTAGAATACACAAAACAAAAAAAAACAAAAAAACGTGCCATCAAACAATAATTTAAAAACACACCGAGCGTCAGCCTTTATCGAAATTTAATTACCTTGAATATATTCAACTTTAATATAAGAGATAAGTGCTGTGTAAGCAATACAATAAGTAATGTATTAGGTATAAACTCATAAATTTTATGAGTATATCTTGACGAATAAACCATTATTGATAGGTAAGGAGAGTAAAACTCGCTCTCTCTCTCTTTCTTTGATATACTTTCAATCGTTGAAACTTTTTCCCTAAACAACATCCCAAACACATTGTTGTTTGGATGATTTGAGAAAAAAGGAAAAGATCTTATATAGACACGAAATAATAATAATTGTTTCTAACATAAGCACAAGGCCAACAACCTCAGTACTTGACTGGTACATTATTTTATCGACGAAATAATATAATGGACAAATGTGCTTCAATAACAATTTCTCTTTTACAGATATTTCTCCGGGAAACAAAACACCACTATAAAAAAGTCTAATAATATTTATGCTTGATTTTTCATCTCTTCGTATAATTTTGTAAGTAATCCGAATAATTTCATATTTTTATTTTATTGTAAAAAAAGATGTTTTGTTTCCACGTTTGAATTCAGCAAATGGAACAAAAGACGAAAAGACCGACGATGAACATCCACTTGAAAAGTTAACTTCGAAATTTTGAGCCAAGGGATTTCTTCGTGGTTGCATGTCCTAAAAGAAATAGCAACTAAATTTCGGCCTCATATCACATCCCACCATCTTCAAAAAGGAAGGACACATTGGACAAGTCCTAGATACACTATGTCTGAATTAAAGATAAGATGGTCACAGTTGAAACATTTTTGTCATAGGTCTGCTCGATCAGGATAAACTACTTTGAAATTTAGAAATAGCTTCTTTGTAACATGAGACTGAGGAAAATAAGAGACAAACACAGGCGTTCAAGAGATAAACGGCACATTTCTGAGACGCTGCTTTTTTATGGTTTTTCAGAAGCATTTTCAAACCAAAACGATTTTATTACTATTACAAACGGAATGACTTTTATTGATTTTATAAAAAATTTTAAACGATGGTGCGACATAAAACATTGAAAAGGTTTACCCCGAAAGCTAATAATTCAAAGGCAATCCACTCTGAACAATCTAATCGCCGGAAAATCCATATGGATTCGTTAGAATGTAAGAGTAAATTCTGCCTATGCTGGAAAGACGATAAAGACAGCAAACTACCAAATGCTGAATCAATCCCTGCAAAATTACAAGCAAACAAAACGAAGAAAGAAGTGGTTCCCAAATACAATAACGCTACACAGAATGTAAGCTATTTCATCTTTAGTGTAAAGCTAGTCTTCAACTTTGTCTTTCATCTTTCCGGGGTCGATAAAATAAGTACCAGTAAAATACTGCGGTAGATTAAATCGACTCTATCCCTCCCACAAAAGGTGTTCCTCTGTTAAAAATCGTTATTATACTTACACAGCTTATTCTAAAAAGAAACGCTACAATTATAAAGATGAGGAAATATTAACTATACAATGAAATGCTTAGCTTGTACATAGTTATTTACTTTTAATCTCATAGAATTTAGAGATATTTATTATCAACCCGAATTTAAATCATTTAATTGAATCTATGCGTAATGATTTCTAACAAAGACAACAAGGACACGAATTTTGTGGAAGGGAACAGCTGATTATATAGATCCCACTACATCATTAGTACTTATTTTATCGATCCCGAAAGTTAAACCAGGGGGATTTGAAGCGAGAACGTAAAGAGATGTAACTAAGTACAGCAGGTATTTTGTCCGGCGCTCTACCGATTCTGCCATTCTACCACCCTTGAATGTAGACCTAATAATATTCTTTGTGATACCTTAAATTATAGAAGTGCATGGTATACTGGAAACAGTGAAATATGGAGTGATTTGTTATAAAGTACAAGACTGCAGCTCAGGGTGCTGCTAGTGAGCTTTTGTAATCGTTAATACGATCTCAGGCGATTTAATGTGAAGTGAAATTGCAACACTTAGATTGAAACTGGATCGCTGACTCGGCTTGCCGAGAGTTTACCTCTTCTATTACTACCCAGTTATTTATTAGTGTCTTTTACATAGCCATAAAACCTAAGATTTATAAGCGATAAGAAACATGGAGCTGTAATATTCGCACATGCTTTTTCGTCTTAATAGTGTAAGTGAATTAAAATAACTTCAATCAGGATTCGAAGTCTACAAACACTGTTTTACTCTTAGGAAAGAGGAATGAGATTATGAGATGTTCATACCGTTCTCAAAACCATTAGTAGATGCAAAAAGGAAGTGAACTTTGGCATTTACTATTAAAATATTGTTCCTGAAATTTAGAGCCAAATATATCATCCTGACTGAAGGCACTTCATTTCACTTAATAATTTATTTAATTTATATCGCTATTTGTGAACAATAGCGTCGTTAGTTACAGGTTTCCAACGGACCAACCACTAATTTACTGCATGTATAACGGTGAGAATGACTAGGAAGTGTCTGTAACACGATGCAGAACATATATCTCAAGGGAATTCGTTCATAAAGTACCCTTTGTTTTTTCCTTTTTTTTCCGTCGATATACACACACACATTATACATGGCGTGATATCTATATATACTGGGTAGTGTCCTAGTTTTGGCTACTTTAACTGAATTGTATTACGCTCGCTTGTTA
>JAOPJM010000001.1:14617424-14631419 GCA_027124095.1 Muusoctopus leioderma
AAGTATATATAAATAAATAAACATACATATTATACATATATATCGGGTGAACATTTGGGAGTGCCGCAGTGCCTACCAACGAGCCGCCCCTGTACGTAAAGGTTATGTATGCACAAGGCCAGGCAGAGGGAGGAGTGTAGGGGGGGGAATAGTACTCAGGCCTGGGAAATTACTCGGGGTATCAGAAAACGGTTGCATATATTGAAGACAAGCGTTCACAGAAGGGGAGTGAATACGAAAGAAACTCTGTACCCATGATTAAATCCCTCTCAGAGGGCCCTATGTATTCATGCATGTACTGGTTATGGTTACGTATGTAGGTATATACAGGTTATTGATACCATAAATATGGTGGTGCCTAAACATGACTATATCTGGGTGACAAACTAGTAAAGGAGTGAAACACTATATTATGTATATCACTCTCAGCTTGTACAATAATTAACCACCAAAGTTGTTTGGTTGGTGGTGTGTGTGTGTGTGTGTGTGTTTATATTTGTTTATTTGTTTTTCACAGATAAACTTGGTTAATTATACAGTCAAGTTTCTAAATGAGCAGCTATCGTTGAAATTAACCGGAAAGCGAGAAATGAAAACAAGAGTTTGGTAGAGTCATTTACTTCAATGTTCCAGTCATGGCCACCCCGTGAATGAGACTATTCCAAGACGACTGAGTTGGGAAACAATTAACAACAAACGCTGTTAACAAAAAATGCCAGCACACACACACACACACAGATACACATTCACACACAGATTCACATGCATGCACACACAGATACACACACACACACACACAGATACAGATTCACACACACCACACACACACATGCACACACACCACACACACAGATACACATGCTACAAAGTATATAGAGGATTATAAAAGAAGTGACCTTTTAGTTCAGCCAAAACTGAATAAAGCTGTGTAGAATCTAACTGTAATTATCACATAGTGAAGAAATACCAACTTAAGGTGAACATTTTATACATGATCTATACATTTTATACATGATCTATACAAACAAACATACTTAAAACAATACAATACACTGCTGATGGCCACATTTAGGGTTGCCAAGTTTCTTTACAAATATATATCTAGAATTGCTTCAAAATACATCTAGAAATATCTTCGGCATTTATCTAAAACATTGTCGAGATATAATTACATTTTTGTTAATGTGAATTATAACAAAAAATCCAAATAATATGAATTATAACAAAAAATCCGAAACTAGAACGAGAAGAGGGGAATGAAAATTATTATTATTATTATTATAAAATAAGGTGGCGAATTGGCAGAGTCGTTAGCGCATCGGACTGAATGCATTGCAGTATTCGTTCTGGCTCACTGCACTCCGAGTTCAAATTCCACAGAGGTCAATGTTGCCCTTCATCCTTCCAGGGTTGATAAAATAAAGTACCAGTCAAGTACTGGGGATTGTTGGCCTTGTGCCTATGGTAGAAACAATTAATATTATAAATTGGGAAAAATTTTGAAAGTTAAAAATTATGTAGCTAAAAGGTTTTCAGAATGAGAAGTTGAAATTTTAGTTATATGTTTCACATTACTCTAATTAAAAAATCCCCCAGCCCCCTTCTCTTTCACCAAACATCTCTATTATTACTAGCATTCTAATTAAAAATCCATCATCCCCCTTCTCTCTCACCACCCATCATCTCCCTATTCATCCCGCCTCCTCATTCTTCCACTCTCTCCTGGCGTCTTCGATACCCTCACATCCCTACTCACTCACCACCCATCCACTTCCCATCCATACCTCCTATTCTTCAACCCTAGCATCTTTATTATTACTATTATTAAGAATCCATCATCCCCCGTCTCTATCTCTCACCACCCAACCCACCTGTTCACACTCCTGGGTCACATTCACCCTCAAGGAGCAGAGACTGTGTCCTCCCTGGTGCTGGTGCCAAATAAAATAAAATGTGCACTGTTCACTTGGTATAGTGGTTGACGGCCTAATGGAGACAGCATAGGGTAGAGAGGACCATCTAGTCATATCGTGGACATGACAACCTCTCTAGAGTTGGTGCCACAATAATATGTACCCAATACACTATGTAAAGTGGTTGGCAATTGAACATAAAACATAGGGTGGAGAGGACTCTTTAGTTGTGTCATGGACACGACAACCTTTCTAGTGTTGGTGCCACGATAAATGCACCCAGTACACTCTGTAAAGTGGTTGGTGATAGGAAAGGCATCCAGCCGTAGAAACCAAGCCACACGAAATATGTGTAAGGCGTGGTCCCCTGACCCGCCTAGGAGAGTGGTGACTCCATACACAACTGACGTGGGCCGAAATGACTCGTCCAACCCATGCCAGCATGGAAAACGGACGTAAAATGATGATGATGATGATGATATAACTATATGCAATTCACACATGGACAGTTAAATTTATTATCTACCTTTCTCCTCACTAATACAACATCAATGAAATACATATGAAACGAATATAAGACTTATCGATTGAGTAACTCCTTCAGTATGATGTTCTTCGTAAATACTTTATCATTTTTATAATATATTTCCTTGATTCTTGTGTGGAGTAATGAGAGTGTGTGTGGGTGTCCATTTTTGTATTTATTTGTTTGAGACTTTAGTTCTTGTGTATGTATGTTCTTTTGTATGTCTGTGTCTGTGTGTGTGTGTGTTTGTATGCGATTGTTTTTGTATGTGTGTGTAAATGTGTATGGGTGCATTTGTTTCACTATAATATAGTGATTTCCTTAATATTCTTTAATATCTACTCAATCGCGATAAATTCAATAGAAAAAGCACCCTAGCATGTCCTCTATTCAACTGACCATCACTTACTTTCAACTTCTTTCTCCACTCAAATTCCCATTAATAACCTTCAGCCTTATTTCTCAGAATTTTATCCTTTACGGTGGGTAGAAACTCTTTGAATTATATTGATAGGCTTGACAACAAACTGCTACACTGCATTCCACACAACAAAGCTCTACATGAAGAAAAACACAGCCTGTTTCTTAATAAGACTATCATAGCTGAGAATTTCTTTATGTTTCTTAATTATCTTAAGAGTAATTATCAAACATTCAATTAATTATACATCTACAATTAGAGGCTCTCAGTGGACATTATAAAGGGAGGTAACATTATGAAGTGGAAGAGGTTAATGAGAGTGACAAGAGCTCTGACAACAGGAATGAAGTAGATGAGGAAAAGGATGATGTTGTTATTCACTACAATAGTAATGGTTGTTATTGGTGTTGTAGTTGTTGTTGTTGTTTATTCCCATGTCAGCACTGATTGAGCAGACCTATGATCAAAACCATTACAACAGTGATCATCCCGTCTTTTTAGGAGTATGTCTAGGACTACATACTCCAATGTTTCTTTTCCTTTATGTAAGGCAGTAGGGTACGCTTTAGAGGAGATTAGGCTGCTATTTTTAGCAGGTCAAGTGACCACATAGAAGCTCCCTCGTTGGGTTCTAGTTGTTGGTAGTGGTGGTGATGAGACGGTAGGGGTTGAAGAGGGTGATGTTGATCAGGAGGATGATATTTCTCTGTAATATTTAATCTTTGAGCAATGAAAAAGCTGTTGAAATATTCTATATCATTTTACTGGTTTTTGTTATTGGACTGTGGCCATGCTGGAGTATAGTTGATTACATTGACTCCAGTAGTTACTTTTACTAACTGGTACTTATTTTATTTACTTGGAAAGTGAACCTGGGTAGGATTTGAACTCAAAATATAAAGGGACGTAACCAAATACCACAAAGTATTTTATCTGATGTTCTATTGATTCTGCCATCCACCCAGCTTAAATATATTTTATATTTTCGAAAAACTTTTATTTGTTTTATACTTGAATAAATTGCATTTTCTTAATTAAATAAAAAAAATAAAGAAAAATAACTATTAAAAAACCCAAAGAAACAGAAAAAAAAAAAAAAAAAAACTAAAGAAATAGAACGCTTTTTGAAACCCTTTATTTTATCCCTGATTATATCAAATGTTTGTAATCACAAATTGTCTCCCATTTCCCTACTGTTAGCTAATTAGATGATACAGTCTTCAAGAGGACATTGCTGAAGGATCCACATAACAGGACGGTGGATGGCAGAATCAATAGGGCATCAATCAAAGCACTTATGATGGTATTTGGTTATATCCCTTTATATTCTGAGTTCAAACCCCACCCTAGTCGACTTTACCTTTTATTCTTCTGAGATTGATAAAATAAGAAACAGACTACAAATACTGGGATCAATATAATGTTCTTCTTATTGCTCAGTCAGGGGAAAGGGCAGTCCTGTCACCCTTTTTCAGGGCCTCTGAGACCAGTGGGAGGGAGGAAGGTATCCTCATACTGGAGATGTGGCCCAAATGTTTGCAAAAGAGTGGACTCCGCTAAGGGTACCCAAGGGCCAGGTGGTAGTGTTAAACTGGGCAACGAGTTAAGTCTACCACCCAAATAGGTTACAGCAGGATTTAAACTCAGAACACAAAGAGCTGGAATGAATACTGCAAGGCATCCTGCCCGATGTTCTAGTGATTCCGTCAGTCCACCGCCCTAAACTGTTACTTTATATGGGTAGCCAATACATAAAACCAAAACTGACAAGACCGAATGTGATAACACCGAATTTCAAAATACCGAAAAATGAGAGCACCGAAAGTTCAAAACCCTGAAAGTTCGGAACACCGAAAATTTTATGAAATAGCGAAAAATCATATAATCGAATTTTCGGTGTTCTGAAACTTTCGGTGTTCTCATTTTTTGGTATTTTGAAATTCGGTGTTATCGCGTTCGGTCTTGTCAGTTTCGGTCTTATGACCCATACCTACTTTATATATCTATCTGAAAGGCTGAAAGGCAAAGTTGACTTCGGCAGGATTTGAACTTAGAACAAACACAGTCAGCTGGAATGAATACCACAAGGCTTTCTATCCGATGCTCTAACAAACTCTGCCACTTTGCCTTGAAGGTGGTGACCCAGCATGGTCGCAGTAAGAGAGTAAGTGACTATATGACAATTCTGTCTATTTTGACATGTTTATGATTTATTGAAGTTCATTCTGTCTAATTTCAGACTGTGATGATTGGCCAGAAATTCTTCCTGGCCACTATGAACCTCTGTGAATGCAACCTGAAAGAATATATTGATTGGAAGAAATATTCCAATAGGTTTGATCTCAGCACAGCCTCTTACCTCTTCTGGCACATGATTAGCAGTCTGAAATATTTGCATGACAATAATATTGTACATGGACGACTTGAGGTAATCACCATTGCAGAATTATGGTCCAGCTGCTGCTGCTGCTATTCTTTTTTCTTCTTTCTTCTTCTTCCCCCCCTCCTCCTGCTGTTGCTTCTTCTCCTCCTCCTCCTCCTCCTGCTGTTGCTTCTTCTTCTCCTCCTCCTTCTCTTGCTTTCTCCCCCCCCCCATCCCTTCTCTTTATCTCCTCATTGTCATCATAAATGATGATGTTTTCAACCCAAACATGGGTTAAATTAGTATTTTGTGTTTGATGTAATTGTCCATAACTGAATACTCTTCTTGCTGCTAAACTTTGATGGTGTGTGTCCAGTATAAAGCTTGTGGTTATCTGTATAATGTATCTGATTTATTTATGGGAAGTCTTGGTGAGTTGAGAAGTCCATGTTCCTTATTTAGTCAATCAGCATTCTCACTGCTACCATCTCCATTACCATAGCCCAGCCTCCACTGATAATGACACTTACAAAGCTATGATGTACCAGTGTCATCATCCTTTCAATGTTACCAACAATACCATCCTTATCATAATCATCAATTAGTGTGATATTTAGTTGTTTGATCTTTGTAATGAGATGTATTCATCAAAAGGTGATCAGTCATACTGACTTCAAGAGGTGGTGAAACAGGAGTTATCGTTATCACCTACTGATCAAGCCTGCTTGGTTAGACTATACTATGCTAACGAGTTCTAATAGACCGAAACAGGCCTATATTTGTCCCTTGCCTACAAAGATCAGATTTCCCCCATAAGCATGTAAATTAACTTTGAGAGATTAATTCTTAATTTCTTGAAATTATCTCCCCTTTTCTTTGATAGTTGTGAACAATTACCGCTAGGTTATTATTTTCTAGCATTAGCAGAGTAGGGGAAATAACTGCAACTGAGAATTGAATCTGGCCTCCTGCAGATTTGGTTTTCCAAGATCCTACCACCTACAATATAATTGATACTCACTATCATCACCAGCACTATTCCCAAATCCACCACTATCACCAATATCATGACACCTGGTGAAAAACCTCTATCTGACTTTTGGGCTCTCTTTAGGGAATCTATTCTGCTGCAAGTATTTTATCAGACACCTGCTTATGATAAGCAATATTCACAGTCGTTTTAATCCTTTCTAGAATAAAGGTTCAGATTGAGGACAGTAGGGTACCAGTCAGTAGGGTACCAGTCAGCTAACTGAGAGGTTAGTGGCTTGTATCCTGTCGCCGACACTACATTGTATCCATGCCAAAGATATTTAACTCTAAAATGGCCCCAGTTCCTCTCCCTGTAAAAGGGCAGGACACAACTCCTTGCTATGAGTGGCAACAGCATTGTAAACATTGATGTTGGATTTATTAATTTGCAGTGCTGAGTTTAATTCTTCCTATGGATTCAGCAAGGTGAAGTATGGTTTCTGCTAAATGGACTTGTTCTTTTTTTGTTTTTTTTGTCACTTAGTCAGTGCCTCCGAAACTGGTGGGAGGGAAGAAGGTATCCTCAGATCGGAGTTGTGGCCTGAATGCTTGCAACAGAGTGGACTCTGCTAAAAGCACCCAAGAGCCAGGTGGTGGTGTTAAACCGGGTGATGGATTAAGTCTACCATCTAAGTAGGCAACGTTGGGATTTGAACTCAGAACGCAAAGAGCCAGAATAAATACCACAAGTTATCCTGTCTGATGTCAATTTGTTGCCTACCATCACAACCAGACTTTAAAATCTTTGGGGCTTGGAGAAATTAAGGCAGACTAATTCAATTCAAGTTGAATTTGTACTGTTACAAGTTAGTAGTTAGAGGGAACATGTGAGCTGGAAAGATGTGTTAGAGGGTTTCAGTTTTGGGGGCAAAGGTTTGGAAAAGTGTTCAGTAAAGAGTGTGGGAAGTGAGACACAGTGTGGGTGACTGGAGGAGAAGTAGAGGTTTTTCTGTTGGTTTAAATGGGACTAATGAATAAAGAACAAATTTAAAATTGAATAATTAAAATTTGTGTCTTTGCTCGAGATACTAGAGTCCTGTATTTAAGAAGTATGAGAAATTATAAGTTCTCCAAGGCTTTAGTGGTGTAAGTAAAGGGAAATGTCTTTAACTAGATACTGAAACTGCTGGTAGCATAACTTTTCCCCAATGACATATGAAAAAAAAGAAACCCATCACCACCAAATGTGATTTATGTCATACAGTATTCTGTTATTATTTTTCTCTTGTAAATGTTTTTTGAGTTAAAACTGAAAATTTTATTGATATTTCAGCCCAAAAATATTCTCATAACTGTATATGGGAAACTTCTTCTGAGCAATTACGGTTTCCATTCTTCATGGATTCATGGACCTGATTGTCAGAACTGTAATTATCTGATGTCTGGTAAGTTTCCCTAGAACCTTTCTTGTACAAATATTTGGTAAATGTTGGTCACAGAACCAGTTAACCAAAAGAGTTTAATGATTACATTCTAAATTTCTGAAATGATCTATTGCTTGAACTAATGATTTAAAAATCCTGGAGTATTAATCACATATTTTGTATTGTTATGTTCTGTACTGTTGCTATATGTATGTACCTATCCTTAGACTAGGTTACAGAGTTTCAATGCTCGCTACTAATATGGTACAGTCATGTAGTTCAGAAAGGTGTCACAGTAGACTGTGACAAATTGAGATTCTGTTGTGTAATTTTCCCTAACTCCCAGTCTGTCATACTGATCACTACACAATGAAATACCACATAATGAAATATACAAAGTGTTTTCTGATAACACTGAATAATATATCTGGTTTTGTAGAATTTGGGGTTACTAACCAAGCTATTCAGTTGGCTATCACTATGCTGTAGGTCTACTCAAGTAGAGTTGACTGAAGCTATTCAACAACAATCATCATCATCATCATCGTTTTACAATATTAGCAACAAAAGCAATAACAACAACACCAATAGGGGAAGTAGTAGCAGCAGCAGCAGCAGCAGCAGCAGCAGAAGCAGAAGCAGAAGCAGCAATACCTGTGGAGTGGATTTAGACTTTTTAATCTTTCCTTGGTGTGCTTCTTTTTGTTTACTCAAGGTAAATCTCAGGCTTTTTCTAATACTGTTGTATTATAATAGTATAGACTTACATATACACCTATAATTTAACCCAGCATCTGTTTACACACTGCCACTTAGGTTATAAAATTAATCACTGACATGATCCACTCAATGTTATCTGTTTGTATGATCATCCACTTGTTCACTAATACACCAACACTTATAATACTTTAAAACCTTTATTCTGACGATGTCTTTATGCATAGTTGAAAGTCCAGTCAACTTTTCTCTCTCTAGCGTAGGAAATATATTACAATTTCTTTCTATGCTAACCAATCATGTTAGAGAGAGTATGAATGTTTCAACATTAAATTGGTTAAAGAGAAGCTAATGTAGATTAACAAAGGCTCTAATCCCATCCCCACCCTTAATATAATTAAAAAATTAGGAATATAAGCTGAAGTATATCGAACATATTCACAGATAGAACCATCTTCAAGAAATCTGCCAACTATATTACACAAGACAGTGTGTATGTTTGACACGAGAAAGAAGTGGATTTAGAGAAAGGATAAACTTCTTACTCAGGTGCGAGCAGTAGTGGAACATAAAACCCTTCACTTTTTCTATTAGCCACTTTGTATAGTTCTTATTTGAGGCTGTTCAGTGTACTGTTCCTTAATCAGCTAGCTTCTTTGTTTGTTAAAAGTGCTCAACTGGAAAGGAGCTATATTATATTGTATTTGTAAGTTTGTGCTATGAATACATTCAGAAACACTTTTAAGGAGTTTGACTTAAAAAATTAAGTGTACAACTAACATTATCACAGTTAATTTCCTAAACATTACATTAAGTCTGGACACCAGCAAATACCAACATATAGAAAGTGTTGGTGCCATGGTAAAATACACCCAAGTACACTCTGTAAGTGGTTGGTGATAGGAAGGGCATCCAGCTGTAGAAACCAAGCCAAATGAAACAAGAAAATGTGGGCCACCAATCCATCTAGGAGAGTGGTGACTCCAATCAAGAATCGACTCGGGCTGAAAATCACCCGTCCAACCCATGCCAGCATGGCAAGCAGATGTATGATGATGATGATGGTGATGGTGGTGATGGTAGTGGTGGTGGTGATGGTAGTGGTGGTGGTGATGGTGGTGATGATGATGGTGGTGATGGTGATGATGATGGTGATCGTGATGATGATGATGATGATGATGATGATGATGATGATGATGATGATGATGATGATGACAACAACTCTACTGTTCCCCCACATGCAAATATAATTAAAAAAATTAGTTAGCAATATAATTGGCAGACTATCTAACTTGTCTTCAGGTAAGGTCACCTTCAACAAAGCTGCCAACTATTACAATAATGCACAAGAAAGAAGTGGGTCAACTTTGTACCAAGGTGCAAGCAGCACAACAAATCTAGAAAATCTAATATCTCATTTAACCCGTCTTTCATCATGGGTGTAGTAATTAATGTTGATAAAATGTTGTTAGCATTAATCAGGGGGAACTTCCCAGCCAACCACAAGTACCACAAGCTATTTAACAAGGACAACATCAAAGTTAGCTACAGCTACGCACATAATGTCCATAGTATTATAATAGGCAAGCTCTGAAGTGCTAATCAAAACAATACCCAGAAACCTGGATGCAATTGCAGAGTTAGGCCATACAGCCCACTCAATGGCAAATGCTTAAGCAAAATTGTTGTATATAAAGTGATGATAACATCTTTTTGGCAGCACAAAATTGGAGAAATGTTTTATCAGTATATGCAAAAGGCAGCTTCAAGAGCTGTTTCCTCAAAGACATGTCCACCATCAAGTATGATGAAAAAGGAAATGCCACAGCTTTGTTAAAACATGTCAAACATGAAAACTGGAGGACTTTTGTGTGGAGCACTCTGATATAAAATGGTCTACTGTCAAACATACCATACCATAAATAAACATAGAAAAGCAATGCCATCTCTGCACCATTGAGAAATACCAGATCTTAACTCAGAAATCTGATATAATAAATATGAAAAAATAGACATTATATCCAAATGCCACCATAAAAATCACTTATACCTCACAAACTATAACAGTGAAATGAAAGTTTACTGATCTATTGAATGTAAGCAAACATGGACCCATCTGTAGACAGACTGGAATTTTAAGATGCATGCCATCTTACAACGCTGGGGAAAAATCCATTACCAGCTGGCATAAAATTCGGAGTAATGACTATAATGGAAAAGTAGTCAATCTTAAAATAAAAATATATTACTCTACAATACATATTAAGTACTCTTTACTTTGTTTGTAATACAAACTTGCAAATATAATACACACACACACACACACACACACACATCAGAAGGATAGCCCTGAAAACAAAAATATAAGAACTTACAGTGATGTAGAGAGCATAGCCACTCATAACATGAAAGAATACTGGTGGAATGTCCCTGTGAAGACCTCAATAAAATGCAAGCACAATAGACCGGACATAATGATCTGGGATAGAGAAGAGAAATGATGTACAGTAGTGGAAATTAGCTGACCAGCAGATGTCAACATAACATTAAAGACTAAGCAAAAGGAAGACACCTATGCTGAACTGATGAGGAATCTGCAGCTACTCCACTCGGACTACAAGTTTTGATGTGTATCTGTAATCATTGGGGCACTTGGATATGTAGCTATTGTAAGACATTTCCCACTGACACACAAATACAGCAAACTTTTAAAACGCCATAACATTAAGGTCAGCTATTCCTGTCTGGGCAACGCCATTTCTCAGAACATTCACTACAACCAAAAACATACATGTACACAGCCCCTACCCCAACAATCAAATTGTAAATTCCAAAATACTGCCACCTGCACATTCAAGGCATTTTGTCTTTCCAAAGCAGTGATATATCAAGCAGCTATATTAGCTCTGAATGATATTCAAAGGAATTAAACGGAACTACCTGTGAACAATTTCAAAAGCCATTAATACCACTACCTAGGGCCAGGAAAAACTCCACATCTTCTCCCATACACCATTGCCTTGTTGGAGCACTACTGAAGACTGCGTTACCATATATCTTATCGAAATCTAGTAAATCTGGGGTTTCCAATCCTTATTCAGATTGCACTAATGGCAAATGTTGAACTCAGCACTTCAGACTAACAAACACTCCTCGTTTTCCTAGAATGTAGACTTCTTTAAGTTGTAAGAACTAATAGAACTTGTCTTCGTATAGCTCAACTGAGCTAATGATTAGACACGGTACTGTACTAGTGATGGCATACAAACAGTGAATCTCTTGGCCTATGGGCTGAAAACCTATCAATTCGTTTAACTGCGACATTCATAATATTCGATAAAAAGCTAAACTTAAAGTTTCATCTGAATTTTAAACCGTACTGTTGTGCATTAATATCAGTGTTATACTATCATAATTATATAGCTTCATATCTGTGTAGCAGCTTATATTGCAGTAGATAATATAAATATAAAATACTTAAAATTAAGCATTAAATATGGTAAAATCAACAGTCATCTGTAGAATGGCCTTTTGTTATAGATCGTATCTAGAATGTGTGTGTCTTTGTAACAACTGTTTCTCCCCACCACTTTGGTGTAAGCAGTTATTCAGAAATGAACTTGTTCCCGGTGTAGCGATTTCAGATTATCCCTATTTCCCCTTACCTCCCGGTAACTTGAAATCGTGTTCAGATTACCGGGATTTCAAATTACCCCCTATTAAATGTTTTTGCAGATTCTGAATCTCCGATGTTAAAAACATATAAATCCGAAGACTGTATTTTTTTTAAAAACAGTAATCACAAAAACGCTTTGAGGAAAGTTAAAAATATCCAACATTATTGTGACATTTTTTTTTTTTTTTAACATTTTGAGACTAGCTTACAATCTTATATGTTTCATGTCTTTTATGCAATAAACATATCATGAGTTGTAAGCATTAGAATTTATTATTTTAGCTAACGGTTCAGGGGTAATTTAAAATCAGATGCTTGCTATCTCCAGGGGTAATATGAAAGCGATTTTAGATTACCGCGAGGTAACTTGAAAATAGCCGGGTAGCTTGAAGTCTTTGTACCGGCTCTGATTATATAATGTAGTCTTTTCGAAGCAGTTTTGCTTGTTATAGATCTCTATTCACTATGAGTAATAATTATAGAATGTGAGAGCTTTGAGCTCTTTAGCCGTGTAATGTAAATGAATAGTGAGGATATAATGCATGAAGATTTTTTTCTTTGCTATGTGACGACTGCGTTTTGTTACAATTGAAAGAAATCAGAATGTCATTTCTCCTCACACTTCATTGGTTTTCAAGGTATTAGTTCAGACGTTAAGCGTCCATTGTGTGTGTGGATGACGCCACTTTGTGGTAGGTTTAGCAGAAATGGCGGGTAGTATCATCGGCATAGAGGTGTGTTATGTCTGACTAGAAGTAACAACGAGTAGGTAATTGCTGTAGAGAAGGAAGGCTGTAAGATGCTTAAACGAGTTGTGAGTCACTTAAGAATTGATGTAAAGTAGATCAGATAGGGCTTCGACGACACATTCTGTGATGGAGCTAACTGACAGGAAATTTGTGATCCAAGAGATGGGAGACTGATCGAGCCCATTGACTAGCAATTTCCCGAGGATTATATAGTGCCAAACTCTGTCTAGTGCTTGGTTGATATCAAGAGGAATTACATTACTTTCGCTGAGGCAGGGATGTAATATTATAATACTTCAATGAGAGTTGTTTTCTTTTACGAAAACACTAGTTTAATTATTCTAGTGGCTATGTATGCCGGTAAATACGCTTCTTCACATTTTATCCAATGATTTACTCATGCTTCCGAAAGAAATATATTTTATACATGGCCATCAAACTCCTATTATTATATTATTAAACTTATTGTAGGTTTGTAGTCATTCAGTTTAATTTCCTAGGGCTGGGAAGTAAAGATACATAATCATAGCACATTCCAAACACTAGTTCTGGTACTATTAGTGAAGATAAGTATCAAGTCGGGTTAATATTTAAACGAGTGATCTTTTAAGTAATTCATGTACTGCCTGGATCTACTTTTATGACAAACACAGTAGAGTAAATGTATAAGTCTTAGTTAGCCGAGTGTACGGCCCGGTTTCGATACCAAATAGTCTCTATCTCACATACACCAGTAATTAATATCAGAAAGACAGTGATATCACAGTTCCTGTTTCCTCTCCCTTTGAAATCAACAATACTCATTACTCACTGTTGGATACCGCTAATTGTGAATAGTCAGTCAGAATGAAGGCATTTGATGGTTGGATTATATTTATACGTATTATCAGTTAACACATTATGAAATTCAGATAACGTCATCCATTTAATATGATCCTCCGTTATATTTCATCATTGCCACTCAACAGAGTTGAGTCTGTCTATTTTCAAAGGAACGAGAAACACCCATTGAAACATTGAAGCTTTTTTCAAGAAACAGAGACGCCAAAAACAAATATTTGCTCTCTCTCTCTTTCTCTCCCTCTCTCTCTCCCTCTCTCTCTCTCTCTCTCTCTCTCTCTCTCTCTCTCTATCTCTATCTCTATCTCTCTCTCATATATATATAGTGTTTGTATATATATATATATGTATATATATATATCGTATTTATATATATATATATATATATATACATA
>JAOPJM010000001.1:14637338-14651346 GCA_027124095.1 Muusoctopus leioderma
ATGGGATGATAGAACAAGCAAGATGGGATGATAGAACAGGCAAGATGGGATGATAGAACAAGCAAGATGGGATGATAGAACAAGCAAGATGGGATGATAGAACAGGCAAGATGGGATGATAGAACAAGCAAGATGGGATGATAAACCAGTGACTCTGGAGATACAGGGGCTATTGATATTACCAGTAATAGTGTTCCAACTTACCATTACAGCGATATGTCAGACGATGACCAGACGGTAAAGGTTGTCCTGTAACTTTCCTTCCGATTGGAATGATTGCTAATACTGACTGAAGTAGAAACCATCCAACAACAATGCTGGCAGAGTATGGGTCGAGGTAATATTTCCAGTTCTTTGGAATCTTGGGTAGGCTCAAAATATTGCATTGATACTGAAATTTCATGATAGAATGGATCAGTAAACAGTGAATGTTAATAGAAAGTGGACAACAAATATGTTATGGGAAATAACAACAAGAGTACGCTTTTAACATCATTTCAACAGCTTTTAAAAGCTGGTATAACTGATAGTAAGTTAGATCAGATACCCTATTGCAACAAGTTTGATGCTACATGGTTCTGAAGCCAAATCCCACCAGAGTTAAATATCTTTAATTACTTAGAATAACACAATGATCACATAGTTTGGAGTATGATTTCATGGCTGGATGTCCTTCCAAAAATTAACTATTAATTTGTAACCAACACTAATGGCATGCTAATGAACGAGCCAAAGAGGGAGCCTCTATATAGTCACTTGATCTGCAAGAAAAGCAGCCAAATCTCCCTAAAATCACACTCTGTTTTATAAAGGGAAGAAGACATGTGTATCTGGGATAATATAGTCCTAGATACACTATACCTTATAACTTACTGATGAAGGTTCGCAGTTCTCATCAAACTAATTCAACTGAATTACATAGTGATCAAAGTTTGCTAGATCTAACCTTTTATAGTAGGTACTTGTGTGCCTTTTCAGTGAGAATACGACATGCAAACCCTTTAGAAGAGAACAACAGAGAAGCAGGGATTGTTTATTTGGTTTGCAGCTTATAATAAAAAAGATGTTATCATCAGCAGGTTTTCCTTGCTGGCATGGAAAACAGATTTGTAAAACAGTAGCCAATCCATATGTTGCAGCCCTGAATGCTCACAAGACCTGTGCATCCCACATTGAGTGTTAAAATATTTCTGTCTTTTTAATTATATAAAGAGAAATATATTAGGGTGGAATTGATGTATTTTATAAAAATATTGATGCTAAAACCAGGAAAATGTTTTCGAAAAAGTTTTTTTCATTTATTTTCCCATGCTAATATGACTGAAATGGTTTTTGCACACGACTCTTACAGCTAGATGTCCTTTCTACCTAACTGTTTAATATGAGTAGAAACGATTAAAGTTAAGCAAAATGAGACACACAATGATTGTGGAAGTAAGGTTTAAACTTCTGACCAATGTGGTCAGTAGTCCAACACCTTATCCTTGCAGCCATTATAATTATTATTATTAACCCCTACCTTGTGGCACAGCAGAATCAGGTAAAAGGCGGCGAGTGGGAGTAAAATCATTAAAGATATGACACCTAAAACTCCGCCAAACTCTTTCTTTGGCGTCTTTCGAACTTTCTTTTCATCTTCAATCTTCAAATTAGGAATTGTTTTCATTTCAGAGATCTGTTTGATTTGGACATATTCTAACTTTTCAACAAACACTTTCTTTTCTTTCTTAACATGAAAAAGATAATTCAATATAAACAACTTTAGATAAAAACAAAACAAAACAAAACAAAAAGTAAAAACATCTACATGACAATTAATGCTGCCATCTAAAACAATGTGCATACTTTGTCAATTCCATACTGTTGCTACTGTTTAGAGGGAAAAATTAAATTAAATTACCTATGGTACCTACTTAGAACAAGGTAGACTCAGCTGTTAAGAGATAAATGTCTATTATATATACAACATAGTGCTGGTAACAGGATATGAAATACCAGCTCTTCATTAAGCTGGTTGCTCAATACTCTATAGACTTAGCCAACTACACTCTCTTCTGGAATTATAAGCTCAAGATAAGTAGAACACAAAATTAGCATTCAAATGATCAAAATTTCCAGTTGCAAGGTGGTGACTAATCCCAATAGAGATTGGACTTTCAATATTGCAATTGCTGGCCTCCTACCCTTTTTCTCTTCATATTAAGACCTCTTAAACCAGAAACCCCTTCACTTTTAACACTGTTTTCATATATTAAATATATTATTCATTCATTTCCTCTCTCACACAGTAAGAAATAACAACAAAGTAGACGAGCCAACATGGGACCCACTACACAGTCAGTTGACCTACTAGATATGGCAACCAAATCTCCCTCAAATCACACCCAGCTGTCTTAACAAAAAGGAAGGGCACATTGGATAATACTGTCCTGGATACACTATATCTAAAAAAATAATATGGGAAGGGCATGGCTGGAATACCTTTGATCATAGTCCTGCTCTATCAGGGCGGAATTAGGGGGAGGGGGTCAAATAACAACAACAAAATAGAAGTAACCTTTGCTGCAATCCGAGTTGATATCCGAGTAGGGTCAGTTTGGGGAGTAGATTTTTTAGCTGTTTGAGATGACTTTTTGCGTTGGGTTGGAGTTGTCGTTGCTGATGAAGATTTCTTTGGACCACCAGCCCTTGTACGACTGCGACTCCGACTTCTGGAACTAGATCTCTTTCTCAAAGTTGAACGTTCATCCTGCAATAAAAACACAATTTATGACATCAGTTTGCAAGTTACATTATAAATCTTCTTTATCTCTAGCGGGACACAAGGCCACTATATTTATACTACTACCAGTAAATCATGCCTCTATGTTGTTGCTTGAGGAAAACCAAATTCAACTAAACTGCACACTCCACTCTACCCAGCAAGATTAAATTAAAAAACCTGTCAAAGGGTGCAAGAGTTCTCACATAGAAGCCAACAGCCAACCATATCTGGAAAGGAGACAGGCACTACTGGGTTATCTACCTACTAAAACACACACAGCTGTGCACCAACGACAAAAAGAGTTCAAAACAAAGAAAATCTACATTTCAGACTAATTTCATCAGGGTTTAATTAGATGATTAACATATGAAAAACAGAGATCTGAAATGCAAAATAAGAAAACAGATATGCAATGTTTAAAAAATAGGAAATATCATTAGAGATTGTGAGGCCTAGTATTTGTAGAGACCTTGAGGGTTTTAACTGTTGTGTTGTTCATGACTAGAAACAATGAGTTAGATAATATTTAAAAAAGTTATATGACAGGACAGGGTCTAGGATGTCCAGAATTATGTATTAATTTGCAAAACTTTAACTGTGGATGTCAATGTGACACCACTGTCAACATCGGGGACAGTTAAAGGTGAAGAAATTAAATAATTACTGTACGATGGACTAAAACTACAGCTTTAATTCTGGGAAAGTGTAGGGAACGCCATCGATGCAAGACACTCAATATTCTATTACCCTAATACACACACACTTCATTATGAAGACATAACTCCTCTGTTACACACTCACTGTAACTATTATACTTTACATTTATTTTCAATATTCTATTACATACAATATATAGATATAGCTCTGAATACTTCATCATCATATAGTGTATTACAAGAAGTCAATAGTAGCATCTAGTACTCCAGACCCAATGTACGAAAAAGGGTAGCTTCACTCTATAGATAAATGCACCTGTCATAAGTAGCATATAGTGAGAATTGTATGCGTCAAAGAGTATGATAAAATATCTATAGTTAGTATACAGTATAGTATTTACCATGGCTAAGACACATAACTCCCAAATCACTGTCCACTTGCTTTAAGTAGATACTGCACTGCATGACAGGAACAAGTCCGCTACCGGTAGCAGCACTGTGCTCAACCCTCCTGTAAGAATCTATCTATCTCAGCTTGGAGATAAATGGACTCTGCAAGGTTGAGCTGATTACAATACAATATATGAAGAGGAAGTTTTCAAAGCTACCCCTAATTATAGTATGTAATAAAATATTTTAAATAAAGGTGGAGTATAATTATAGTAAGTGTGTAATAGAGAATAATTATAGGTGGAGTATAATTATAGTTCTGTAATAGAGAATAATTATAGGTGGAGTATAATTATAGTAAGTGTGTAATAGAGAATAATTATAGGTGGAGTATAATTATAGTAAGTGTGTAATAGAGAATAATTATAGTAAGTGTGTAATAGAGAATAATTATAGGTGGAGTATAATTATAGTAAGTGTGTAATAGAGAATTTATGTACAGTATATAAGTAGTATATGTAGTTGTTGTTTAGGCTCAGGTCATCCCTGGTTGAGTAGACCTATGATCAAAGGCGTTCCAGCCATGACCATCACATCTTTTATTCAGGACCACATTATCCAATATGTCCTTCACCTTTTAAGAAGGTAGGGTGTGATTTGATTTACTGCTATTTCTAGCAACCATGTACAGGTTTGCATTTCTCAACCCTGATCGAGTAGACCTATGATCAGGGGAGTTCCAGCCATAACCATCCCAGCTTTTTCAAGATGTGTAGAACTACATTGTCCTATGTATCCTTTTTTTTCCTACTTAATACAGTAGGATGTGATTTGAGTGAATTTAGCTGCTATTTCTAGCAGGTCAAGCAACCATGTAGAGGTTCCCTTGTAACTGTGTGGCAGAATAATTGTACTATATGTGCATTAAGGACTATGTATAAGGGGTGTGTGTAGCAGAGTATGAAAGTCAATCCTTAGGGGCTGATGGAAAAAGCCTGCATGTGGTGTATTGTATGCAGTCCTTGTTATTGACCTATTCAGCATAATGGCAAAAAACAAACATATGCATCCAATAGAGTCTATCCCGAACAAAATGTATATTAGTCTCTTGACTTAATGCTTCTACAAGGCCAGGGGTACTTATGGGTTGATGCAATCCAACAAAGGTTGTAGGCTTTCTGGAAAGTTTCAACTTTGCTGATGGTAAGATACTTTCAAGAAATAAAAAACAATCCTATATACATATATCCAACATCATTTTACGTCTGTTTTCCATGCTGGCATGGGTTGGACGGGTGATTTTGGCCCGTGTCGATTGTGAATGGAGTCACCACGCCTCACACATATGTTTCGTTTGGCTTGGTTCTACAGCTGGATGCCCTTCCTAACACCAACCACTTTACAGAGTGTACTGGATGCATTTATCGTGGCACCAACACATGACTATAGAGCCCTCTCGACCCTGTGTTGTCTTCAAACGGTCACCAATATATATATATAATCAATTTAACACATCATCATCACCGTCATCACTTTTACGTCCATTTTTCCATGTTGGCATGGGTTGGACAAGATTTTTTGGAGCAGTATTCTACAGCCAGATGCCCTTCCTGTTGCCAACCCTTAGTTATAAGTAAGGTAGTTTTTCCACCGAATCTTCATCAAATCGCTAAAGCGTATTCTTTACATGGAACGTAAACAACACGCACCGTTAGCCTAAGCAGTGTCAACAATGAAGACGTCGTGGAGACACACACATACATATATGACAGGCTTCCATACAATTTTCGTCTACCAATTTCCCTCACAAGGTATTGGTCAGCCCGATGCTATTGTAGAAGACACTTGCCCCTGGTGCCACACAGCAGCATAGATACTGAAATCACATGGTTATGAAGCGAACTTCTTAATGGATAGCGAAGCCTAACACACAGACACACAAATATTAGTCATTTGTTGACTAATAAAAATAAAGTATATACTTTAAAAATCCAGTCTTGATTTACTAAATTATATATAAAAAAACACTTTGGCCCCTTCCTTCCAATATATATATATATATATATATATACAATCATTTTAATGTCCATTTACCCATACCATCATTAGATGGAGGGGTCTTGTGCATGCAGTATAGCATATCACCACACCTCTCAGCCCTTGTTTGTGCAGATCAACACTTTTCCCCATGTCCCATACAGATTCACATATATATATATCATCATCATCATTTTACATCCATCTTCCATGCTGGCATGTGTTGGACGGGTGATTTCGGCCCGCAACGATTCTAATTGGAGTCACCACTCTCCTAGACAGGTCGGGGGACCACGCCTCACTTGTATGTTTTATTTGGCTTGGTTGGTTTCTATGGCTGGATGCCCTTCCTATCACCAACCACTTTACAGAGTGTACTGGGTGAATTTTATCATGGCACCAACACCAGAAAGGTTGTTATGTCCATGATACAACTAAAGAGTCCTCTCTACCCTATATTGTCTCCAGTTTGGTCACCAACCATTTTACAGATTGTACTGGGTGCATTTTGTCATGGCACCAGCATTAGAGAGGATGCCATGGTTTCTTGCAGGCTAACGAGCCCTCTCTATTCAACATTGTATCTGTTCTTTGAGGGCAAACATGACCTGAGAGTCTTAACAGAAGGTGAGTGATGTCCGAGAGGGTGGAAGGGAAAGGGAAAGAGTATGTGTATGGCTGTGATGCGGGGTGGAAGCAGTGATTGGGAGGTAGTGAAAGAGGAATGCGGGAAAGATAGTGGTAGCTACATATTGGGTGTTGGTTATCATGAAATGATACTGATATGGATTTTCCAGTTACAAAGGCTGAGGCAAGTAATAGATGTCTATTTCAGGATTTGATCCTATGACTAATGAGAGTAGAAATGTAACTTTGTATGTCTCTTTAGCTGTCATACTGATATTAAAACTAGAAATAATAATGTTGGAATTGGTTTGAAATTCTTTCTAATAACATGCTGATGCTGTAAAATAACTCTCCATTATATTAAAATGTTCTCAAGTTAATATACATGGATACTTTTTATATTTTTTTAATGAGGAAAAGCTACAACACAGAAACCAGCATCATATACTGCCTAAGTATTTGTGATACAATTGGATATTTTAAGAATTGGGTAAGATTTCAACCTTCATTTATAGTTTTTTTCCTCTTCCTCAGAGAGTTACAGCTTGTCTAAATGCATCTTGCAGAAGCATTTATCTCTTTTATATATATACAAAAGCCATGTTTATGCAATCATGTGATGTATTAGATGTATATGTTTATGCAATCATGTGATGTATTAGATGTATATGTTTATGCAATCATGTGATGTATTAGATGTATATGTGTATCAGTAAAAGTTGATCCTATGCTGTGTTACACCTGTACATGTCTGTAAAATATACAAACTTATACAATAAAACTACCTGTAAGCAACATTATGTGTCAGCATGGGAAGATAGCTAATTCTTTATCGCTAGATGCCTCTAGGTGATTGTTATGTAGCCCCAGATCAGCACTTATCCAGCACACCTAGCAGAGCTGTAGGTGATAATGTCAGAAGCTACTTTGGTGAGTTCAAATAAGGAACAGATTTCAGATGTTAAAAGTTCTTCATCAAATCTTGGATACTGACAGTGGTCTTTATTCTCTAAAGTTACTAATCATTATTATAATGCCAGGAGTGATGATGATGGATGATGAAGCAACTTTGAGGAAGGCATCTGATTTAAATAACTCATGTTTCAACAGTGTGCGTTATGTGGAAGGAGACTGTGTGTCAGAGAAAGACAGTTACTCTGATGTTGATGATATGAATGTAGAGCAGTGTGCACAAAGTGCAACACATGCTGTATCTGGTCACTTAATAGTCAGGCTAGAGATAAATTCTAATTCCGTGCAAAACAGGACCTACAATTAAACTGAGCTTCAAGAACCCTCGTTAGTACTTTAAAATATTATTTTGATGAAGAGCAGTTGATCACTGATGAGTAAATTAATACATGAACAGGTGAGTATACTAGGATATACATATTGGGCTATAGACTAGACAATGAGATTAGGCTATTCTTTGCAGTGCTGTTCTTTCAAAGAAATGATCCATAAACCTGATAACAAAAGGTATTGTTTAATCACAGCCATTTGCTAGAAAACCCTAGCTTTCATGAGATAATGGACAGAGACACATTTCTTTTGGGTGTTTATGTCTATACTTCACTGACAAGTCTGAGAAAGACTCTGAGGTACATTAAAACTATATAAACTGTTGCAAATTTGTAATTATATGTTTGGCGATAACGAGTCAGGTATGCTACATATGCATAAAATAGTTCCATTGGTTTAGAACACATTATCTTATGAAAAGGCAGCTGTCTTTGAAATAGTACATCTCATCAAAGCCAGCTAGATATGAAACAAAATCCTTTGAACTATTTCTCCAGCAGAGAAGGCAGATCACTCTAGTGGTATTCTGTCATCTTTATTTGTCAACAAGAAATTTAACTGTTAAGTGTGTAAAAAAGGGCTGTGCTCCTTGTTTTGAACTATACTATAATATTATTCAACTCTGTCACTGAAATTGCTGACAATTAGTGATTAAGCTGGCATAAGTAAACCAAAAAAGGAAGAAAAATCATACATTGACAAATTTAGTGAAATTTATTGATAGGTAACGTCTATTTATAAGCATGTTATCATAGGTAAAAGTCAAGAAAAATGTCTATGACAACTTTACATTAAAAACACATTTATTTCTGAAATTAATTTAGCTCAGTGAAAAAGGCAAGAATTTTATAAACCTTGCATTTGAATGGTTAAATATTAGTAATTCAAAGGTCGTGTAGATGGCTATAACAGGAGAGCATGGTACAAGATAACAAGTCCAGCACCTCATTGCTCCAAGTACAATATCCCCTAATGGTGATTTTGTCTTTCATCCTTGTTGGATCCATAAAATAAGTTTTAGTAATATATTTGTATCATTTCAAATGAGTATATGTATTCCTTACAAAATATTGGCCTAGTATCAGTTCAAAATAATTAATATTAGTTATTCAAATATAATCTTTTCAGATGTCATTTATTGATAAGATCATCCTGCAAGAATTACAGAAAATCAGACCAATAAGAAATTCAATGATTGAACTGGTGATCTTTTTATACAACACATGTATTTTATATAAGCAAATGTAAGTGCTTTTTATACATATAATTTATTTCAACTTTCATCATTATTCTCAACATGATCTTCATTGAGTGACATTTTTTTTCAATCTTACAACAATTGGACAGTGACTAGTCTCTTCATAATTCCCTAATCATTTAATACAATTCAATTTATCACTCATTGTTTTCCTCTGGTTTTATGAATTAGATGAGTTGTGTGTGTGTGTGTGTGTGTGTGCATGTGTGTGTTTGTCTCCATGAAGTCTTCATTGTTGACACTGTTTTGGCTGCCTGGTGCACTTTGTTTATGTTCCATATAAAAAAGTGCTGAGGCTTTAGTGGTTCAACATATGAAAGATCAGTGGGAAAAAACTACCTTACTTATAAGTACCTTATAAGTAAAGGGTTGGCGTCAGGAAGGACATCCGGCTGTAGAATACTGCTCCTTTAAAATTTCATCCAGCACATGCCAGCGGACTTAAAAAATGATGATGAGGATGACTATTACAACGATGATGATACACATGTTTAGCTACTATGCAATATCACACCTTGTACACAAGCCACATTCAATCTGTCTTTTGCTTGGAGAGAGATCCTTTTGTTTCTAGCAGAGGTAATAGCTCTCTGAACCTTTTCCACCCGTTCTTACTCTGGCCACTCTACTTTCAGAACACCCACCTCCACTGCTGATTAGTTCATCTAGGCAATAGCAGCTGTCCACTACTTCTAGGAGTCATCCAGACAATTGAAAGAATTCATTTCATGGGTACTCTTATTGCTAACTACTCCTATGTATCTGCTACATATGAAGTCCTTCTTTTCTGTCAGCCTACCTGTGATCCCACTGCATCTTTTGTGCATTAGTAGTTTACATTTGGTAAACAGTACAGAATTCCTACCTATACCTTTTCTACATATCTAGCATGGACACTTCCCAGATAGTAGTAGAGTTCTGTATATTTTCCAGCTAACTAAAACATTCGTCTTTGCCCTTGTAGCAGTTAACGATGATAATGCTATGCCAGTCATTGGGTATGAAACCTTGTATAACTTGATTAACTATGCGTGTGACTAGTGTATGTCCTACCTCGCCAGATGTTTTAAGCATCTCAGCGACTATACCTGATGGACCAGCAGCCTTCTCTACCTTCACTACCGTATATATATATGTATGTATGTATATATATGTTCAAATATCTATAAACCATCATCAAAGAGCCTACTTCAAATTTTTGGAGTGATACGAATGATAAAAAATAGATTTTACACTTATATAGTCCTCATCCCAGTTGTTTTGACGTGATCCATCCTTTTTTAACACTCTTTAATTGTTTGAAGAACAAAGGAAGTTATTTATAATATAAACATCCGTACTTGGCACTTAATATAATAAGAAATTGTGAAAAGAATATACAAGTGTCAGAAACATTTGAACAAGTTGCTTCCCATGGCATCCATGTATTTTTATGGGAAGCCAGACTGGGTTAAAGGCAATTTCATTACTATAAGAAGGAAGGAAAAAAGAGGGACTTTAAGAGAGAAAGGGAAAAGAAAGACTAAATGACAGAAGGAAAGAAGCGTTCACTTCTTTCATTGACTCTTTCTACTCCTATCGTGACAGGAGAAGCAAACGGAAAACAGGAATATTCATCAATAACAATCAACAGGTATTTATTACTTGACTATGAAGGCAACGGGCCCTTAAAATCAATGCTTATGTGGTCAAAGGGACTGCATAAGTATTGACTGATGAGCTGATGTGGTTCTGGGTTATTGTATTGTGGCTTTAACTTTCAACAAATGTGACATCCAGAAACAACATGTTTAATGTTCTCCACTGAATACCGAAGATTTTGTACTTGAACAAAATGTGTCAACCTTGTGGAGTTCTAAGAGATTACTCTGCGAAGCAGCACCACAAAAATCTCATCATAGTGCATCTGCAGCAGCATTAAGGTATCCAGGACAATGTAACATTTCATAACAGAACAGTATGACTTCTAATCACAAGCATGAATATTTTTCATTTTTCATTTTACTTTTTTGTTTGTTTTATATTGAGTTTATAGGTGCAGGTATGGCTGTATGGTTAAAAGGTTTGCTTTGTAAACACGTGGTCCTGTGATCTATTCCACTGTGTGGCACTTTCAGCAAGTGTCTTCTACTATAGCCTTGGATCAACCAATGCCTTTGATTGAAATTGGTTGACAGAAACTGTTGTGTGTGTGTGTGTGTGTGTGTGTGTGTGTGTGTGTGTGTGTGTGTTTGCATTTTTCTCCATTAAGTTTTGATTGTTGATATCACTTGTCTACCAGTGATCATTTGTTTACATCCCGCGTATAATAATCGACTGGCAGATTGGCTGTTTAACGGTTAAAGATCTGTGGAAAAACTACGTTACTTACAAAAGTATGCAAGGGTTGGCAACAGGTAGGGCATCTGGCTGTACAATACTGCTTAAAAAAACAAAATCCATCCAACCCATGCCAGCATGGAAAAACGGACATAAAAACGATGATGATGATGATGTTATATAAGCTACATATTTCTGATCAGTCACTAGGGTAAATAATTTGTCTAAAAGAAAATGGCACCACTTTTTGATAGCCGCAACTATCATATAGGCCTGTTTTTCTATCACACAAGGATTTTTCTTGGCAGAATTTAGTGACTGAGAAAAGAATGCTACAGGCCTACTATTTTGATTAAGAATAAGCCTAATGGCGTCCTCAGAAGGATCCATTTTGATGCTAAATAGCATATGTTTATCTATTTTAGCCATAACAGACTAGGTAATAGCTGTTTTTAAGTCATTGATTACCGTTACAGCTTCCTCTCAAAGCAGAAACTGAGTATTGATTAGAGGTCTTATTCTTTCAGAGAAGTGAGGAACCGATCAGGAACAATAAGTGAACAGACCCATCACACGAGATAAAGATCGTTTATTAGTAGGCATGGGAATTTCTTTTAGTGGAGTTATTCATTATGGCTAATTTGATAACCTAGAATACAGATAGATTTAATTGAAAATTGCATTTATCGTTATTCAGTGTCATATTAGATATACAAGCAACTGTTAAGAATTTAAATAAATTTTTGTTATGTTCCTGTTTGGTATTACTATATATGATGACGTCATCTAAATAGGCTTTCTATGTGCCTTGCAATTCATTTTCATAAATAGATTGTCTATAATTTGTTGGAAACATGCAGTACCATTTCTAAGACCAAAATTAAGATGTTTAAACTGAAACAATTGGCCGTTTGCCTCAAAAGCGGTAAATACTTTATCATCGGAATCTACTGTAATACAGTGGTATGCACTATGTAATTTGAAAGTTCTAAATATCTTGTAAGAGGATATTTTGTTAACTAAGTCATCTAAGTTGGGCAGTGGGTAAGTGTCTAAGTAGTGGAATGTATTAATAGTTTTGGAGTAGTCAACTAATAACTTCCTTTTGTTGTTAACATTAAGAACATGTACTTATGCTGGCCAGTGTGAGTCATTTGGCTCAATAATATATTCTTTGAGCATTCAATTCACTTCTGATTGAATAAATCCGGTATCAGATTTTTAATGTATCAAAAATTGGTTGTTAAGCCTCTAACAACCAATATGAAATTGATATTATAATAAACATTATAATTCATTATAAATATTATAATTCCATGAAGGAAAGAAGAAAAGAAAACATGTATGGTTTAAATGAATAGTTTTATTATAAATAATACTATGTACCATACGTCGTACTGTCACTACGGACTAGTACGAATTACGATGAAAGGGTACCGTTATATAGGAATATACATTAGCTAAAGTAACACGTGCTAACATTAAGAATATTACATAGTTCAATATGAATGTTAATAGTTCGTGCAACGGGTTTAAAAGTAAGGTCAACAATCATTCGTACTGATAAGCCTTCAAATCGGCCACAGAGGTATTAATAGAAATTGTAAGATACCGATGTTGATTCTTTGCAGTTGGTGATTTCTGAATGGTGAAATCTTCTTGTTGCTTTCTGTTGTAACAGGAACACTGAGGCAATGTTGGTAAGCACATAATCTATTTCTCTGGTGTAGTAGCGGTTTCTGAATGGTGAAATCCTTAGTCGTTGTAGCAGGAATAATAATGATGCGATTCTTCTCAATAGGCCGGAACAGTTAAATTTCTGGCGGAAATCGCCGAAGGCGTGAGCTGCGAACTATCCAAGAAGGCACGTCGTACATCTGATAATATTTTCTTCTTAACTGTCTTGGTGGCTCGTTTATATAGAATTTTATCGGCTCCAAATGGGCCGTTGAAATTTGCCGCCCAAAATGTTCATAACGTTCAATAGTCACATGGTGTCGTCGCTACAGATATTCCAAATCATTGGTAAGAAAGATTATGTGCTCCCATATATCCTTGTTACGATGCACAAGTCTGTTTGTTTACTTTTAGGGTACATAAATGAAACCCATGTTAATGAACTCTCATATCTATATTTAATAATTGTATTTTATTTATTTAATCACATGCAACAATATATTTTTATTAAAATTCTTCACATACAGTAACAAAATATGTAACACACTCTTGCAACCCAGGCATGTACACATCATCTCCTCCATATTTAATTTATCTAAAATAGATTTTCTGGTGTAAAACATGTATTTAGAAGCTTATCACTGTAAGGAAATTACTTATGAACAATATATCGACAATACACTGAATTGGTCTGTGTATACATACACACATACATATATACACACCTATATATACATATATATATACACATATATATATATATATATATATATACACACATATACATATATACATACATATATATAAAAATATATATATACATACATACACACACACTCCTACATATACAAATATATATACGTATCAACTCATACACACACACATGCACACCCACACACACATACACACCCACACACGAATACACATATATATATATATATATATATATATATATATATATATATACACACGCACACA
>JAOPJM010000001.1:14665386-14676594 GCA_027124095.1 Muusoctopus leioderma
GACCCCGGAAGGATGAAAGGCAAAGTTGACCTCGGCGGGATTTGAACTCAGAGCGCAGTGAGACAGAAAGAATACCACCGTAAGGTATTCTGTCCGACACGCTAACGACTCTGCCAATTCGCCGCCTAATAATAATGAGTTCTAACTTTGGCTGAGAAAAATATTGTTAATTATGATGAAGAAGTTATGATGTTTATATACAGCAAAATGGAATGTTTATAACAAACAGTTATAATTATTATACAATGAAAAATGTTAACTCCCAAAGCACTGAGGCATCATTATTGTTCTCTTGTGCAGTTATCTGATTAAGATGGTACTGTTCTTCAGACATGAAAAAACCCATCAATTATGGAAATGATATTTACTATAAGATATATATCAGAGACATTATCTGTGAGGCATATCCATTGACAATGCTTGGACTATCCATGAGTCACATTTGGAACCTTCTCGAAATTCATCCTTCGTCAACTTGCCATCATTATTCTATAAAAAAAAAAATAAAAAAATAAATGAATGAATAATGAAAATAACATACAATTGTTTTAAAAAATGTTAGCAAAAAAAAGTATCTATTTAAAAAATCACTCTTTTACAGACTGACATTTTAGTAAAACATGTGTGTGTGTGCATGTGTGTGAATTAAAATTTATTTTATCTTACAGTATGACAAATAGATTCTGATAATCAAAGATATACATTAATAGGTGATGAACCTTATTCATTTCTGAAGAGAGGATAGCTGTCTTCTAAGGAGGATACATTGGTGTGATTACCTTCTTGTTGCTTTCACTGATACAATGAGAGAATACTTGAGCCCAACACAATGCAAAGTAACAAAACTAATCCTTTCTATATCATAAGGATCCATATGGCCAGTGGTTACATCTAGTTGTTGTTGCTTAGTCCCAGGCCAGTCCTGATTAAGCAGATCTGTAATCAAAAGTATTCTAGCTATGACCATCTTGCCTTTTTAGATGTATCTAGCACTACATTATCCAATGTGCCCTTCCTTGTTTAAGGGAGATTTGGCTGCTATTTCTAGCAGGTTGAACGACCACATAGAGGCTTCCCTGTTGGCTTGCTATCACTAGTTTCTATTATTAAATAGATTGAATGAGAGATAAATTTTCCCCTGGATAGGATTCTGGTCTATCACAGTTTGTTAATTAACAACACTCATTGGTCAACAAGATAGTCTGCAGATCTAGTAACTACCAGTTGTTACTAACTCTCATGTTCAGCTTCTTCCCTTAATCGTGGAGATTAGAATATCAAATCATTTGAGTCAGAATGAAGAGTTTCAAATTTAGACCACTGGTAACTTCTCTGATCTGATTAAGAACTTAAGCATATAGTCTAGAGAGGAGGGAGAGTTTTCCTGACGAACTCCTCTTTCAGATCTTCCAAAAGAATTAATATTACTACTACTACTACTACTACTACTACTACTTCATCATCATCATTGTTTTACATCCACCTTCCATGTTTGCATGGGTTGGATGGGTGATTTCGGCCAGAGTCAGTTCTCATTCAGAGTCACCACTCCCCTAGATGGGTCGGACCATGTCTCGCTTGCACACTTCGTTTAGTATGATTTCTATGGCTGGATGCCCTTCCTATCACCAGCCACTTTACAGTGTACTGGGTGCATTTTACCATGGCACCAGCACTAGAAAGGATGTGTCCGAAAACACCACTAAAGAGTCCTCTCTACCCTGCATTGTCTCTGTTTGATTACCAACCACTTTACAGAGTGTACTGGGTGTATTCTATCGTGGCACCAATACTCGAGAGGATACTTGTCTCTTGCAAGGATAAGGTGTCCTCTTTACTCTACATAGTCTCCATTCTTGAAGGCAAACATGGCCAATAGTGTGCATAGGAGTTGTGATGTACAAGAGGGTGGGAGGAAAAGTGTACGAGTGTGGGTGTGAAGAAGGAAGCCGTGAATGGAAGGTAGGGGAGGAGATGAAAACATTTCCATTTCTTTCATAATTTTATGACTATTACAATATTGATTTCTTACTTGAAGCAAAGTCAGAAAGTTATTTGGAAGCAGCAGTGTTGATCGAAAAAAAAAACAAAAAAAAAACTCCTTGTATATTTGCGGTACTTGTTTTATCAACCATGGAGGAGTAAAAAGCAAAATCAACCCTGGCTAGATTTGAACTCAGAACATAAAAGGAGGATATGATTTAATAACACAAGGCATTTTGTCTGATGCTCTGGCAATTCTGTCACCACTACCCTTTATGTGGCTATTAAAATATCAATATAGAAAATTATATCATAAATATTATTTCTATATGCACACATTATGTATAATATTATTGTTAATTTTGATTGTTTTATAAACTATCATGAATAAACTATAAAACTCTCAAAATTCATCCATCTATATATAATTTTTAAATGCTTAGTATAATTCATTAATCATCAGTAGAGTAGTTCTTATGTAGTCTACAATTTCAGAGGTTCAAAACACTGGTTTGAAACTAAAATATATAAGTTAACATTTTCTTCTACTAGCTTAGTTATAAATCTTCCAATTAATTTAATTAAATCCCAATAGTATGTAGTTACATAATGTTTGCAATATTTGATGAGTAAACTGCCATGTAAATAATTTTACTTTATAAATTAGATATTACTTTTATCTTAATCCACTTTAAAGTTTCTAACAAGGGCTGAAAGAGAGCAAAAACTTTCTAAGTTTTCCTCTTAACAATTTTGTGTAGAGATGTTTGGCTATGCACTGTTTGGTCACCTTAAATAAGTTATTCCATTAATGCATTATATCAATCAGTCTTTTATAGCTGAACATCAATGTAAACCTTTCCAAATTCTCAGCAAGCACTAATGTCTTTGGCACTGGATAATTAAAGATCATAAGTTGAAGCACATTAGAAATTCTACCTATGTTAAAATTATGGTAGTTTTATCCAATAATATTTGGATTCATCTTCATTATGTGTTACAAACTCTTGAACTAGCTCAGTTTCTCTTCTAAAATTTATCTTGGAAAATATATCCATTTTCTAATTGTATGTTTAAAAGAATTTTTTTTCTTCTAGTTTTCCATTTTGAAGAACACTGACTATCTTTGTATATGAATTTATGAATTATGGAGAAAAAAAAACAAGAAATAACAACTACAAAATGGTTTTATAATATCTGTTTCAAGAAATGTTTGTAAATTGATTTTAAAAAAACATCCATAATAAGTTTTAAGATTGGACAATAATCTTAAGAAATAAAAGTAAGTCAATTTCAAATGCCAGTACAGAAATTTAACTGTAAATGTGTTGTCGTGAATGTATTATTTGTTAACTTAAAGTAAATAATGTAACTTCAGAATAAATAGTAGTTGCTGAGATTGAAAATGGTATTTACAGTTAAATATTGATATGAATATGAACAAAAATAAGAGAAAAAAGTAATCCTAAATTATAGTGTTTATAACTGTAATCACACTTTATTATTACAAGGAAATTATGTGAGCCAGCATGGGAACCTCTACGTAGTTGCTCGACCTACTAGAAATAGTAGCAAAATGTCCCTCAAATCACACCTTACTGCCTTAAATAAAAAGGACTCATTGGACACTGTAATCCTTGATACACAAAAAGACAGGATGGTCATTGCTGGAACACCTTTGATCATTAGTCTGCTCAATCAGGGCTGCCCTGGGGCTAAATAACAACAAAACTATATTGAGTTCATCTAAGAAGTTGTAATAAAAATAAGACTCACCCTGAGATATGACATCTTTTCATATTTGTCATTTTGTAAATGGAAAGAAGTGACAGAGAACATCTAAGTGCATATTTGAATTGATATCTAAAGATGTACCTCTAAACATAATTATCAATTCACAATATGTATGTCTCCATTTGTTCATGTTTGGTTTGTATCAATTCAAATTGATTACCTTTTCTTAATCCCATTTTCAAACACACTCAATTTTCAATACTTACAAGTATACTTATTGAACTGATATGACTAAAAAGCTGAGTTGATAAATACACCACTCAAAATATCACTATACCTTGTAGACATATGTTATTGATTCAGCAAATAGACACAATATTGTCTGCTAGATATTGGTCACCTTCATATTATAACATGTAAGATATATTGAAGATTGAAATACTAGCATCCTATGCCAAGAACAGAACTGAATAAATGAATGAATAGACAAAATTCCAAGACATTAATGAAATCAATTTGTATGTCACTGCTATTGGCATTGATTCCACTTATTAAACACCTGACCTGTATTTTTAAGCATTTACACACCTTCTATCATGTTGTTAAAGGTGCTATTGACACATCAAGGTCCCTGAGAGCCAACAATTTGTTGACTAGACTTATTATAAGTCTGGAGAAAAAAAATGATTGCATGAATGTTTTCCTACTGGCAAATATCTCTTCTGTGAAACAAAATATTGACACAATTTTCAAATGAGGACAAGATCAGATATTATGAATTATAAATCCGAAGGAAAATAAAAGACTAAAAATTTAATTTGATGGCATAAAAAGACAAAAATATTAAGAAAGATTAGTTGAATTTTTAAAATGGTATATTTAAAAGGAATGGAAGCAATATAGATGAACTATTGGTGCATGTGTGGAATGAGATATTATGCCACTCACATTTCTTTACCACAGATATTACAAAGCAAATGTAGTGTCAAATCACAATGTACTGGAATTTTTCTAATTGCTTCTTTTGTTAAATATTATTTTGGTTATACCAATAGCATTTCATTCTTTCATTGATATGTTTTTTGAGTGATTCAGTCAACACAATGCTAGGTTGGGGAAAGAATGAGTTATTGATCTTGTGGAAGTGAGAAGTGTCTGAAGTATTAATGTTGTGTGCTCAACTTCCTTACAATCTTCCCATACATTCTAAAATGTTCAACTGAAACTACACAAAGGTTAAGCAAGTATTTACAATATCAGGTTAATATAATCTATGAAACAGTTTATAATAAAATAGTTTGCTTCAAGTTTTCTCTATCCCTATAGAATTTAGCCTAATCTTATGACAGTTATTCACCAAATTCTATGTAGTATTCATTCTCACTATTTTCTATGTCACACCAGTCAGTTTCTTTTCAAAAAAAAAATCAGCACTCGATGCATCTAACTCCAAACATTAGGATGAGATACAGAAAATGTGCAGTGGAAAATAGAGATAGTTTTAAATGTTTCTAAGAAAAATCTACAGCTATGGCAAGATTTCTTTTATCTGCCTTCTGGAATGTAGACACAAATTCTTTACATGAATAACATTTTGATTTTTTTTTTTTAATTCTGAGAAAACAATCATCTGAAAAAATACACCTGATAAAATGATAGAAAACAGAAAGAGAAAAATAAGTTTTCAAAAGATTTTCTGTTATGTTATTCTGAAATTTAAAAAAATGGATAAACCAAACAACAGATTTCTGCAGGCAGCTGCTTTACAGAAAATGAAGTGTAATTTCTGATTTGAGGACTTTTTATTCAACAAGCAAAGTTGATTCCACCTGTTCTTATGACAACACGTGTAGGTGTTATCACTATTGAAAACATCTTTAGTGTTCCAAAAATAAGCTACATATAATCACAAGATTCATTGAAACCAAAATACAAGAACTAATTCATTGTAATAAATTGAACCATGTATAATGATTTGTTTGACTGGGCACAGAATATACAGTGGTCACAATAAATTTAGAACCATTGAGCAGATTTTAAAATGTTTGATATTTTTAAAGTTTTCACATAAAATTGATAATCAACACATATAGTGATAAAAAGAAATTAATAAGTGCTTAAAATGGATGATAAAGATTTGTTTGATAATATCATCATCATCATCATTTTACTTTTACTTTCCAAACTGGCACGGGTTGGACGAGTTGTCATAGTCTGAGTCAGTTCTTATTTGGAGTTACTGCCCTCCTAAACAGGTTGGAGGACCCCATTTCACTCATACATTCCAACTTTAACATGGTTTCTATGACTGGATGCCCTTTGTAATGCCAACCACTGCACAGAGTGTACTGGGTGCATTTTATCATGGCATCAGCATGACTAAAGAGTCCTCTCTGCCCTATGTTGTCTCTTTTCATTCATGGGCAACAGAGAGGTTGTCTCACTCTCAAGCAAGTCTAAAGAGAGTCCCTCTTCCTCGCATTGTCTCCAATTTGTTCTTTTCCCACACAGCTGGGTGAAAAGAGAGCCAGAGTGAGAGGGTTTTAGAAGAAAGAGTAGCAGAAGTGAACTAGAGTGACAGGAGCAAAAGGGAGATAGACAGCTACATGATGGATGTTGGTAAGGAGAATGAGTAGAAGCAACATGACTGAAAGCGGGAGAGAAAAGAGAATGATGAAAGAAAGAGAACTAGAATAAGAGGAGTAGAAGAGAGAGAGGGAGTGATGAAATAGCTTCATAATGGTTGATGGTAAGGAGACTGAATAGAAACAGCAGGCATGATAGGAGTAGAGAAAGTGATAGAAGGGAGACAGAGTAATGAAAGTGAGAGTGATGGGAAAGAGAGAGTTAGATGTCAACAAAGAGTGATAGAGAGAGTGCTGGATAGCAATAAAGAAGGTTGATGGTAGAGGGGCTCATTACACAGGCAGCATGAAGGGAGAGAGATAAAGTGATAGCAGAGACCTCCCTCACCACTGCCATCATCATTTTACATAAGCTTTTCCATGCTTTCATGGATTGGATGGGTCTTCTCCAGCACAGTGGTTTGTTACTTGTCATGGCCCTTCATTATCTCCTTCGTGACGTTCAGCCTCTTGAGATCAGTCTTCAACACTTCATTCCATGTCTTTCTTAGCCATCCTCTTCCATCTACTTGGAGCACTTGGCACTTCTTGATACAACTAACATCCTTCATATGCATCACATGTCTGTACCAGCACAATCTTCTCTCTTGCACACTCCATCAGATTCCTCATATCCAGTTTTTCTCACAATTCATTTGTGCTCAGTCATTCAAGTACACTAACATTACACATCCAGCAGAGCAGGCTCACCTCATTTCTTTTCAGCCTTCGCAAATCCTTTGCATTCAAAGCCCACATCTCATTATTATGCAGCATTGCACTTTGTATACAGGCATCATACAATCTGCCAATGAGAAACAAACCCTTTGTTGCAAGCAGAGATAATAGCTCCCTGAACTTTTTCCACACCCCATTCTGGTAACTAAGCTTTGGGAACACTCACCTACACTACTAATTAGGTCAACTAGGTAATGAAAGCTATCAACTCCTTCTAGGGAGCCTTCCAAGCATTTGAAATAATTTATTTCACATGTACTCTTATGGCTAACTACTCCTGTGCATCTGCCACATATGAAGTCCTTCTTCTCTGTCAGCATGCCTATGGTTCCAATACACTGAATGGGTACATTGTATGGAATTCCTACCAACTCCTTTTCTGCATATCAAGCATTCCTACCTTCCTGATGGAGGTAGGGTCTTGTTTTCTTTCTTGCTAACTAAAACTTTAGTCTTTACTAGGTTTACTTAGATACCTCTCGATTCTAGGTTGTGCTTCCAAGTTTCAAATTCCCTCTCTAAATCTTTGACAGATTCAGCTATGAGAACTTGGTCATTGGCATATAGGAGTTCCCACAGAAAGCCAGTCTTAAACTTCTCTGTTATGGCCTGAAGGACTATAATAAACAGAAGGGGGCTGAGGCTGAAAACTGGGCCCTGAAGGACTATAATAAACAGAAGGGGGCTGAGGCTGAAAACTGGGCCCTGATTCACACCTACCTGCACAATACATTCCTTGCTGAACTCATTACTAACTCTCACACTGCTGACGGCACTACTGTACATGGCTTCCACAGCTCCCACAAACCATTTGACTATCCCTAATTTTATTAGCAACCACCAGACTACAGAGAGTGTACCCTGTCAAAGGCATTCTCCAGGCCCATAAATGCTTACTCCTAGTGTAGTACTTCGCCTGTAGTTGTCTCACTAGGAAGGGAGAATCAGTGAAACCCTGCCCTGGCATTAACCTGAACAGCATCTCATCTAAGGCTAATATTCTTCTTAATCTATTGTACTATGGCTTTCAGTAACTTTCATAACCTGGTCCCTCAATTTGAAGCCTTTATAGCTGCCTCTCTCTAGAGCAACGCCTTTGCCCTTTTAGCAGTTGATGATGATACTGCTATGCCAATCATTGGATATGACACCTCCCTGTACTATCTGATTGACTATGCGAGTGACTAGTGCATGACCTACTTCGCCAGATATATTCAGCATCTCAGCAACTATCCCTGATGGTCCAGCTGCCTGCAAATGTATAAATTTGCAAGACCAGGCAACTCTATACTATCATGGAAAAAAAATGAAAATGAATGATTATTTATGATTATTTCATTAAACATGTTAATTCATAAGTAAGTTAACTATTATCATTTTATTGCTATAAACTTGTAAAGTTGTACTAATCCTTAAAATCTAATCAATAGGACGATATTTCTAAGTTTAAAACAAAAGGTTGAGCAGCAAGATCTTATAGTTACAAAACTATATACCAACATAAATCATGTGTAACCCTTTCATACAGATCAAATAGCAGCAGTTATTGTTTAGCTACCAGGTCAGACCTGATTGAGCAGATCTATGATCAAAAGTGTTCCAACCATGACCAACTTGTGTATGGTATTACAGTATCCAATGTGTCATTTCTTTTTTTAAGATAATATGGGGTGACTTGAAGACTATTTGGTTGCTATTTCTAGCAGGTTGAGCCATCATGTAGAGGCACCCTCATTGATTCCAAACAGCAGCATTTGTTTGATCTGGCCATATTTTTGTTTTAAATCTCACTAATATCTCTGATGCAGTTATTTTAATTTATTGAAAAAGAAAAAAACAAGTATATAATGAGAATAATTAAATATAATAGCCATAAGATGCTATTAACTAAAATAGGTTTAATATAGTAGTAAATAACCACAGAAAACAGCAAAGAAAAAAATTTAAATGATACATATATATAATAATGAATGCATAATAAAAATGAGTTGAATTATAATACTGATGCACACATACATACATGCACACATACATACATACACACATACATACATACATGCATACACATACATACATCCATGACACACTAGCATGCACTCAGACTGATACACACATACACATGCACACACACACATACACACACACAATTTCATTGTAAAGATACCTTTGTTTAACTAGTATTAGCACAGACGAGTGGTTAAGAAGCTTGCTTCGTAATCACGAGGTCCTGAGTTCGATCCCATTGCATCGCATCGTGAGCAAGTGTCTTTACCATAGCCTCGGGTTGGCCCAAGCCTTGTGAGTGAATCTGGGTAGACAGAAACTGTGCAGAAGCCTGTCGGATGGAGTGTACCTGTAATTCAAAGGTCCAGCCTTGTCACCCTGTGTCACGCTGATTCTGCCTGAGGATTACGTTAAGGGTACACATGTCTGTGAAATGCTCAGCCACTTACATATTAATTCAATAAGTAAGCCGTTCTATTGATCGAACAATGGAACACTCATTGTTGAAAAACAACGGAGAATCCATCCATCATTATCACAGAAAATAAATAATATATATAGGCTTTAAAAAAAAAAAAGGACTATTTAAAATATGTCATGTAATAAATGTTAATTAAACAATTTCAGAAATAAATGCAAACATAATTTAGAGTTTCTCATATAATAGGAAATTAATTTTGTTTCATATTAGACAAAGTAGATAAGGAAAAAAGTGAATTCTTGTTTGAAAACATACCAAATCCATTTGAGCAAATATTTTCTCAACTCTTTTCTCTGGAGTATCTTCATCTTCAGGCAAATCCATTAAATTACCCACCATATTGTAAATAGCTCCTACTATATCAACCATCTCTTTTTTGGTGATATATCCATCATTGTCAAGATCATATAAGTTGAATGCCCCTAAATTTGGGAAGAAAATAAATTGTTTTACTCATTTAGATAGCCCAAATAAGAAAAATATAAAATATTCTCAAGTAGTCATTTAAAAATGGAGCCTATGCTTTAGCATAGGACCCTAAAATTCTTGATTACCACCTTATAAGGTAATACAGGCCAAACCACAGTGGAAGTATCATAATGTACATACAACACTGTATCCTGGTGTGACAAATATCTGATAACAAGTAGGGTACACCAACACATTAGACATGTAAACATTTAAAATTCAAAAAATAATAATCATAGCTGTGTGGTTAAGATATTCACTCTACAACCACATGGTTCTGAGTTCGATCCCACTGCATGGCACCTTAAGCAAGTGTCTTCTACTGTAGCCTTTTGTTAACTAATTCTTTGTGAGTGGAATGTAGTACACATGTGTGTGTGTGTGTGTGTGTGTGCATGCGTGCGTGCATGCGTTTATGTTTCAAGGTGAGTCAAGTTGCATCCCTTCATGTAAAAAAAAAAACCTAACTTATAGTGATTCACTAAATAGAGATCGATAGAATAAGTACTGGGGTCAATACAATCAACTAAACCTCTTGAAGGTGGTGCCCCAGCGTGGATGCAGTCCAATGAGTGAGACCTGTAAAAGGATACATCACCAATCTCTCCAACTGTTACACCAAATTACATAGCCCAACTAGAACATCTGAAAATATTCTCAGATATCACCATTGGAGAAGACAACTCTGCGCAAAACACATCCTGGTACTTAAACAACTGAGATAACAGGAGAGCTAGCATCACAACTTTTATATCCGAAACAACCCACACGAACACACTCACATAATTCATTTATCAAACTATGATAATTCCTGACTAGACATCATTTTCTTCTCTACAAACCTAGTGATTACGTCCACTGGGCAAACAATCCCTCTAATTTTCCAACCAACTGCCAATCATGATCATAACATGCTCACACATCAATGAATGAAATATAAATCATCATCATTATCATCATCATTTTACATCCGTTTTCCATGCTGGCATGGGTTGGACGGGTGATTTTGGCCTGCGTCAATTGTGAATGTAGTCACCACTCTCCTAGATGGGTCGGGGGACCACGCCTCACATATGTTTTGTTTGCCTTGGTTTCTACGGCTGGATGCCTTTCCTAACACCAACCACTTTACAGAGTGTACTGGGTGCATTTATTGTGGCACCAACACTAGAGAGG
>JAOPJM010000001.1:14700768-14718141 GCA_027124095.1 Muusoctopus leioderma
GACTGCTCATGTGTTTCAATTAATTTTGAAAATAATCAAGAATTTGAGGGGATTTAGTAAAATAACTAAATTTTCCAATATTAAGATCATGTTTGGAATATATCTTAATAAATGTTCTTACATAAAATTATAATGGAATGTTTTAATATAAATATGTACATTTTAAAAAGTGTGGTTTTCTATCATAAAACCTGGGGTGGTTTCAGGCGGTTTGGTATCAAAAGGGTTAAGGCAAGCATGCTCCAATGGATATGTAATGTTGGTATGCATGAACAATGGTGCACAGGTGAGCTGAGAGAAAAACTGCATATCAGAGGAATCAACCATAGTGTGCAAGAGAGAAGACTGTGCTGGTATGGATATGTGATCCTTATGAAAGATGATAGTTGAGTTGTAGAAAATAATGGGGTGCACCAAGATTACAATAATACATAATTATATATGTCAGTTTTCCTCTATTTTTCACACATACTACCAGTACCAGTAGTGTAGACCTGGTCTAGTCTAGGTGGGTACAATAATTCAATGCAATAAAACAGTATGTGTTCTTACATAGGTTCTGAAGTTAGGTTTGAAAATGGACAATAGTTCAAGCAAACTAACAGATTTCAAATTACAACATTAGTAAAAACAAGGTTTACATAAATGTGTTTGTAAAGTCAATTGAGTAATTCATGTGTTGTAGAAAATGTATTATTCATGGTGTTCATGTATTAAAGTTCCTTTTTTAGTGTTACACTGGTCAGAGTGGATAATGTCATTGTGGTGTAAAAGGAAAGAAAATAACACTTTTTACAGAAAATTGGTAGAAAAGGAGATAATATGAAATGATTATTCATTCAACTTAAACATGTCTAATATTTTAGATAAGCTGAAATGAGAGTTCCATAGGAATAAGAAAAGATTCTGTTGGTTCCTATGGTACTGACTTCTGTTAAAGAAAAGAGTAAGAGAGAGAGAGAGAGTGAAGTGAAATAGCTTACATCTTGGTCATTCTCGTGGTGACTTCTTATTATTATGTGACTGCATGTGAAGCTAGTCAATAGAGAAGTGGTCAGAGCAAATTACTTTCTTTTATAATCAGATAATTAGTTTCTGCTCGAAACAGTCCATTGTTGGGTCAGTTCATTTCATGAATAATCACAAATTCTATTGCAGTAGTATTAAGGAATTCGCCAGTTCAATCTGAATCATGGCACTAGTGGCAAACAATTTCCCAAAGGAATGTAGAAGCTTGCTGTCACAGGACTAGCAACAAACCATTTTCAACAGAATGTGTGTACTGACTCATGACACTGGCAGCAAACAGTTTTCAAAAGAATGTAGGAGTTTGTCATTACCAGGCAAAAAAGTGCCAAACAATGCCAGTAGGATGAACCGGAGAAAGAATGTGGGACAAAGTGATGAGGTCTGACCTCAGGATGCTAGACCTCACAGAAGAGATGAAGGACCATGACAAGTAGTGAGATGCTGGAGCAGACCATCCAACCCATGCCAGCATGGAAAAGCAGACATAAAATGATGATGATGATTAAGCTTTCCAATCCTGACATTTCATCCTGTCTATTGTCATGTATTAAGTGAATGTCTTTAATTCAGTAAACATCATACTACTATTCAGTAAACATCATACTACTATTCCCTGCCACTAGTTACTGTCAATGACAGATGACATGGGAAAGTTATGTACCAAAATGTAAGACTCCAATCTCATTTAGGATGCTTCTCTTGAACTATGATTTTTCTATTATATATTTTTTCTTCTATTTTGTGTTTCAAAATCCTGCTAATTCATTTACACACTTGTTAATAAGGGCATCCTCATGACTAGATTTGTAACATATTGTGTATACACACACACACACACACACACACACACATACACACACACACACCATGACTGAACAGTTGTTAAGGAGTTAGATTTCTGATTTAACCAAAGTGACTTTATATTATTCACAATTTTTGGCCAGATTGTGTGAGAATAGTATGATAATTTTCCCAGCTAAAGTCTACAATCGCAGGTATTATTTCAGTATCTTAACCATCAGCAGTTCCATAGCTAGATACCATTCCTAGAGCAAGCTATAAAAACATACTTAATCAAATTACTTGGAAAACAGCCACAGTAATATGCTTTGTCAGGAATTATATACACAATAGGAATTTCATAGTATTTCGTTGGACACTGATTCCATTCACTTTGACTACAATCAACCCTAATAACCATACTCAACTAACAGTCGATTGTTGACGTTGCAACACTGATGCACAAAGCTTAAACAATTCAATACTTGTGTATTCTCGCTACATATGTAACAGAGAATATAGCATTTAATTTAAAACAAGGAACAAGAAATTCTTAATTCCATTCAGACAATGACATATGTGGAATGTTCCACAATAGTACCATTTTGATATGTCAAGGTGCCAGATAATCTTCAAATGAACTTGTATTAAATATTAGATATAACTGAAAAACATTTAAATGAAAGATGATTTTACATTTGAACTGAATTGTTCAAATGTAAAATCATTAAAATGTTTACAAAATGTAAAATCATCTTTCATTTAAATGTTTACAAAATTTTCAGTTATCTTTAGTAATATAAATAAAAACAGAAAAATTCAGTTGTCCCTTTGGAAAATTTAAGACACTTAAAGAACTTGCAGTTCATACTACATATTACATTTGATAAGTATAGCATCTTAAAGATCATATTTACATATTACTAAGCCATATAAATATTCTTGTTACTATTTTTATAAGAGAAAACAAAAGTCTAATCATCTTCATTGAACAACTAACCAAAGAAGAATAGAGAAAGGTTTCATAGATACTTAATACATATGGTATAAACAGTATTCATATTCAACAAAAACAAATTTAAATTTAAAAAAAGTGGTGGTGTTCAATGAACTATAGAGATTCATGAAAATCCGATTTATGAAATGAAAAACATTTTTTTTATTTTTTATTTTTGTGAAAAGAGTTTTGTTAAGTAAATGTAGAATGAATTTACAAAATTGTAGGGTTTTGATCGACTTAAAACAGGACTGAAATATTCCTTATACAACAAATCAATATTCAATTGGAACTTTTTTGTGTAGGAAATCAATATGCCACAATGTATTTACAGTAATAGCATTAGTGCTAACATTTAGGATATCTGATTGGAACTCATGGAAATCTATTTCAATGACAAGAAAACAAGGAAAATATTGACAACCACTTGAAATTTGCATATCAACAGCTATCTCAACATTCTGTTTGAGAAGAAAATGGCATGGAAGAAATACGAGATCAATTCAGCTTTTGAGGGCTGCATATGAAGATTACAAACAGAAATGAATACATCAAGCATGTATTCATTGATGTTGGAAGTAACATCATGATAACAGTTCATATAACCACAGACTGTTGGATAGACTGATTTTGAAAGAGTTCTGGAGACAAAATACTTTGTAAATCAAAATGCATAGGTATTAATCCTAATAGCTGGATAATGACACCAACAACAATAATAGGATAAATAACATTTCCTGGATGAAAAAAGAAAACATTACAACACTTCATACTTTGAAGGATATAATAATACAATAGAAAACAGTAAGAAATAGCTACTCAATAGATTTTGAGGAAAGAGGGGGGGGGGAGACCACCATGTGTGACTCATATAAGAGAACAGTCATTCTGAAATAAAACTGGTTTAGCCCTTTAGCATTCAAAACGGCTTTATCCGGCCGCAGTTTTCTCCCGTTTTTATTCAAAATGGCTTTAAACGGCTTCTGATATAAAGTCCATAAAAGTAAATTTTAACGAACAAAATCAGGTAAAAATACATAATTGTAAATCATTGATATTTAAACACCTACTGAAAAAATTTCAAGTCTGCACATAAAAAATTAACGAAGTTACAAACAAATATGGTTGATAACCCTCTTGATTATGTAAATAGATAAGCATGACATTTGACGTAGTAATGTGAATGCTAAAGGGTTAGAGCAAGATAAGAGCCTGGAAGCTTCTCTAGACAATTTCACTGCCATGTTAAAAATAGATGCTCTGCACCATCTCAGAGGTTAGCAATAGTAAGGCATCTAATCATATAATCCCAGTTAAAAACATTGCGTGATACAAAAAAGATATGGCTGTGTGGTCAAGAAGTTCACTTCGTAACCACGTGGTTCTGGGATTTATCCCACTTCGTGGCACCTTCAATAAGTGTTTTCTACCATAGCCTTGGGCTGACAAATGCCTTGTGAGTGAAATTGGTAGACAGAAACTGTGTGGAAGCCCATCGTATATATATTTGTGTGTGTGTGTGATTACATCCATGAATCTTCATTGTTGACATCGCTTAGGCTACCGATGTACCTTTGTGTACATTCCTTGTAAACAGAACCTCCTGCAGCTTAGCAGTTCAATGGTTGGAGGTTGGTGGAAAAGCTACCTTGCTTAAAAAATAAGTAAGGGTTAGTGACAGGAAGGGCATCTAGTTGTAAGCCACTACTCCAAAAAATCTCATCCAACTCATGCCAGCATGGAAAAATGGACGTTAAAATGATCATGATCATGATCATGATCATGATCACGATGATGACGACGATCACGATGATGACGACCACGACGATGACCACCACGACGACGGTGATGATGATGATGATGATGATATCCACTCATATTCTTTTACTGGTTTCAGTCATTGGACTGCGGCTATACTGAGGCACCTACTTCAAGGGTTTTAGTTGATTATATCCACTCCAGTACCATGTCTGGTACTTATTTTAGCAATCTTGGAGGGTACAAAAGGCAAAGTTGTCTGAGTGTTAAGGGATGTAACCATAACAGATCAAAATACAAGGTATTTTTGTTTGACATACTGATTTTGCCATCCCATGTTGAAATACACACATACATCATCACCGTTTTACATTTGCTTTCCATGCTGGCATGAGTTGGACAAGGGATTTCAACCCGAGTCAGTTCTCATTTCGAATCACCACTTTTCCTATACAAGCCAGAGGACCATATCTCACTCGTACATTTTTACATTTTGTTTGGCATGGTTTCTACGGCTGGATGCCCTTCCTATCACCAACCACTTTACAGAGTGTACTGGGTGCATTTTATTGTGGTACCAGTACTAGAGAGGTTGTCATGTCTGACAACACCACTAAAGAGCCCTCTCTACCCTATGTTGTCTCCATTTGATCGCCAACCACTTTACAGGGTATACTGGGTGTATTTTATCATGGCACCAACACTCGAGAGGATGCCTTGTCTCCTGCAAAGCTAAGGTGTCCTATCTACTCTACATAGTCACCATTCTTGAAGGCAGTCATGATCAAGAGTGTGAATAGAGGGAGAGTGATGTACGAGAGCATGGGAGGGAAAGTGTATGATTGTGGGTGTAAAGAAGGGAGCAGTGAATGGATGGTAGGGGAGGAGGAATGGAAGAGAGATAGTGATGGTTACGTATTAGCAGTGGTATAGGTGTCCTAGTTGTCTCATGGTAGGGCAGAGTCACAAGATGGATGGGTGATGGTAGGTGGGAGCACAGATGCCAACTAGGAGGCATGTAAGGAGAGAGGATGAGTAGTGGGTGGTAGATGAGTGTAGACCGATCCGAGGTAGATGACAAGAGAGGTGGGAGGCGGTGAAGATAGATGGGCAAAACCAGGAATTGTGGTCAGAGAAAGGGAGAGTGGCAAGAGAGGTGATGGTGGAGGGTTAAGGAAGGATGATAAAGATATTAGGTCGGTGAAGATGGATGGGTAGGACAAATGCCATACAGTGAATAGGACCGGGGTGAGATGGATGAGTAAACACAAGCATTGTGGTAGGAGAGATATGGAGTAGTAAAAGAGGTGATTGTGGAGTATTACGAAAGAGTGATAAAGATATTGAGTAGGTGAGGACGGATGGGCAGGATAAATATCATACAGCGAATGGGACCAGGGTAATAAATCAGAGAATAGTAGGTAGATGGAGACCTAAACAGGAGTACACTGCATGGTGGGGTGATAAAGACAGTGGGTGGGGGAAGATGGACAGGCAGGACAAATGTCATACATTGAATAGGACAGGGGTGATAAATCAGAAAATAGTAGATGGAGACCTAACCAGAGTATACTGCGCAGTGATACATCCCAGCCTCCATATAAACACCACTATTTTCTAATGGTCATTCTGCCATGCTTGCATCGGTGGGTGGGTCTTCTCCACAACTACATGTTGCCAATCAGCTTGGTCCTTTGTCATCTCTTTTGTGAGATTCAGGTTCAGTATACATATACTATATATACATAGTATACATATACTATCATCATCATCATCATCACCATCGTTTTATGTTCGTTTTCCATGCTGGCATGGGTTGGCCAGGTGATTTTGGACCGAGTCAGTTCATGTTTGGAGTTACCACTCTCCAAAATGGGTCGGGGACCACGTCTCGCTCCTGTCTCATTTGGCTTGGTTTCTACAGCTGGATGCCCTTCCTATCACCAATCCCTTTACAGAGTGTACAGGGTGCATTTATCGTGGCACCAACACTAGAAAAGTTGTCATATCCCTGACAACTAAAGAGTCCTCTTTACCCTCTGTTTTTTGTTCGATTGCCAACCACTTTACAGAGTGTACTGGATACATTATATCATGGCACCTAGAGAGGTTGTCATGTCCACGATATGACTATAGGAGCCCTCTTGATTCTGTGCTGTCTCCATTCAGCTGTCAACAACTATACCAAGTGAACAGTGCACATTTTATTTTATTTGGCACCAGCACTAGGACATAGTCTCTGCTCATTGAGGGTGAGTGTGACCCAGGAGTGTGAACAGGTGGGTTGAGTGGTGAGAGAGAGAGCATGGATGATGGATTCTTAATAATAGTAATAATAAAAATGTTAGGGTTAAAGAATAGGGAGGTAATGAAGAGGCGGTATGGATGGGAAGTGGGTGGATTGTGAGTGAATAGGGATGTGAGGGTATCGAAGACGACGGGAGAGAGTGGAAGAATGAAGTAGCAGGATGAATGAGGAGAGGAGAGGACGGGTGGTGAGAGAGGAGGATGATGGGTTTTTAATTAGAATGCTAGTAATAATAGAGATGTTTGGTGAGAGAGAAGGGCGAAGGTGGATTTTTAATTAGAATAATGTTAGTAATAAAGATATTAGGGCCTAAGAATAGGGAGGTAACGAAGAGCCGGTGCAGATGAAAAGAGGATGGGTGGTGAGTGAATAGAGATGTGAGGGTATTGAAGACGGGGGGGGGGGGGGGGGGACACCAAATGGGGGGATGGCTGAGAGAGCCCTGGATGTTGATATGTTACACATTTTACCACCTGGTCTCTGTCCCATCATTTTAGCACTCATTTTGCCATGCTTACAAGCGTGGTTGTGTCCTCTCCAGCACTGCATATCGCCAGTTGTTGCGGTCCTCCATCATCTCCTTGCTCGGGCCCTGTGTCTTGAGGTCAGCCTTCACCACTTCATCCCATGTCTTCCGAGGTCCATCCACTTTGAGTGCTTGGCATTTCGTTATACAGCTGTCATCTCCCATACGCATCCCATGCCCATATCAGCGGAGTCTTCTCTCTTGCATGCTACATCTAATACCTCTTATACCCTATATATATATATATATATATATATATATATATATATATAATTACACACACATATATGACATGCTTCTGCATAGTTTCTGATTACCAAATTTCGCTCACAAGACATTGGTTGATCAGAGCTATGAGTTAAATTGGTAGACGAAAACTGTGCAGAAGCCCATCATGTATATATATGTATATATGTGTATATATATATATATATATATATATATCTCACAAAGTGGATGGAACCTGTGGAAGAGGAAGGCCCAGGAAGACATGGGATGAAGTGGTGAAGCGGACGATGGGCCTCACAGAAGAGATGACACAGGGCCGTGATGTGTGGCGACACGCAGTGCTGAAAAAGACCCACCCGCCTAGGCCATAAAGGTGATAGACAGCTGGGCCATAACACTGGGTCTCTCTCTCTCTCCCAGTATACCTGTTAAGCATCCCCTCCTATCTATCTATCTATCTATCTATCTACTATCCTCAGACTTATTGATTCCTGGTTCCCACCCACCCACTATCATAATCACACTTCTCACCACTGTCTCTCTCTATATATATATATTCCATGCTGGCATGGGTTGGACAAGTCATTATGTTCTGAGTCTGTTCTTATTTGGAGTTACTGCCCTCCTAGGCAGATCGGAGGACCATATCTTGCTTGTATGTTTCATTTTCACATGTCTACTGTGGCTGGATGCTCTTCCTAACATTAACCACTTTATAGTGTACTGGGTGCATTTTATCGTGGCACCAGCACTTGAAAGGTTGTCATGTCATGTCCTTGGCAAGACTAAAGGATCCTCTCGACCCTGTGTTGTCTCCACTGCTTTGTCAAACACTTGTGGCATCAGCACTAGAGAGGTTGCCTTATACCCTGCAAGTCTAAAGAGTCCTCACTACTCTACATTGTCACCATTTGTTCAAGGTTATTTGACCAAGAGGGTGAATAGAAGAGAGGCGATGACAGAATATGTACTAGGGTGAGAAGGTGAAAGACGTGAGAGTATGATGGGAGAAACAGAGTGATTGGAGTTAGAGGGTGGTTGAGGAGGTAGTAATGGAAGAGGGCCAGTGGTGGCTGCGAGTGATGGAAGAGAGACAGTGATGCCAGTTACATATTTGCTAGTGAGAGAGAGACAGAGAGAGCGATCGTTGGGTAGTAGTAGATATGGGCGATGGTAAGAGAGTGTGATTATATATATATATATATATATAGGTAAGGGATGGTTCAACAAAAGTACCTTGTGGTATTTAGTCTGAGTTATGTCTCTTTACACCAAGGTGGCCTTAACTGTAACTAGCAGACAAAGTGCTGGGATGGATTTAATCAACTAAAACCCTTGAGGCAGTGCCCCAGCATGGTCGCAGTTCAAAGACTGAAACCAGTGAAAGAATACTAGTGCTAACATGCTATCTTATCAATAGCATATAGGCAGTGACATAGGCTTTCTTTTCCCTAAGAATATAACTTAGCTTTCAGAGATTGATTCCAAATTTCTTTTCTTTGGGAGCCACTAACAATTGCCACTAGGTTTTTGTTTTCTTTCTCTGAGAGGGAAATTTCAGTTATTAGGAATTTTTTTATACAGAGATTATTTAGTCTATATTTTTGCATGGGAGTAGGTGTGTAAATTGCGAAATACATCAAGCTGAGAGGGTAAATGACAAGAAGGGTTGAGAATCACTGATATAGAAGATTCCTTGTTGGCTTGAAACATTTATAGTTTTATTTAGCCCCAGGTCAGCTGTGATTGAGCAGACCTTTGATGAAAGCATTCCAGCTGTAACCATCTAGAATGATTTTCACGGGTTTTTTGATAGCACTGGAGTGGATCTTGATTTGAATGGAAAGACCAATTGAAGTAAGAAGAATACTTACACTGTCTTAGCTCACAGATTTGGTAGCACTTTTGGTGTTGTTGTTATCAATGTCAGCTTTGTTCATAAAAGGGAAATCCCATGTGTAGTGAAAAGGTGTGTGTGTGTGTGTGTGTGGGGGGGGGTTGTAATTCAGTCTCCAGGTGTTTCTCTAATTTATAACAGAAAAAGACACCAGTTACTGATCTAGGTTGAGTCAGGTTGGCAAAATGGTCATGCACAGAATCATGAATTATTTTAATTATAGAGAAGATATATCAACTAGTTATCTCCTCAGACTAACCAATAATAAAATGTATTGGCTTTCTTAAATGTTTTCAGACAAGCAATTGATATGTAACAATTTATTAATTTAAAGAAAAGAAAGGAAATGGGTTGTGAGGATTTGTAAATAATGATGGCAATTTCTACAATTTTAAAGTATTTTGTTAAATAATTTGCATATTATTTTTTGTCTTTTCTGTCTTTTCAGCTCATTAGACAACATCTGCAAAAAAACAAAGAAGGAAGCAAGCAGCCTAATTCTTCAAAACTCAGACATAGTCCTGTGTCTGCAAATCATTGTGCATTAACATCAAGCCAGTCAACCACTGTATTCAGCCAACCCAAGTCAATATCACCTAGTATCAACAACAATAATAATAAAGCTACCATGCCTAGGTACCAAAGAAATAGTGTGGAAGGTTTAAACACAGTAAGTCATATTATTTATTTAAACACTTTTTTTTTTTTAATGGCTTAGAGGAGGAAGGGCAGTACCCATTAACTTTTTTTCAGGGCCTCTGTAACTGGTTGGAAGAAAGGAGAAAGTTATCCTGAGACCAAAGACCTGGCCCGAATGTTTACAACAGAGTGAACTCTGCTAAATGTATCCGAGGGCCAGATGATGATTTTAAACCGAGCAATGGATTAAGTCTTTCACCTATGCTTTATGCTGTCTAATTCAATGCCTCACAGTTCTCAGTCCACCAAGGCCAACTTTACCTTTCACCAGTGTCCAATGTTGATAAAATATATACCAGTAATATATTGTGTTGTGTCAATAGACTATCTCATCTCACTTACATAAGAAACTTGAGAAGTTGTTATTATAAACACTTAATGTAACATGTATAGACATGTTGTTGTTGCATACATTTAAAAAAAAACTCCAGATCAATCCAGATTGAACAGACCTCTGATCAAATGCTTTCCAGTCATGATCAGGACTACACTAGGTGGTGAACTGGCAGTCATTAGAGTGTAGGACAAAATGCCTTGCCATATTTGTTCTGGGTCTCTGCGCCCCGAGTTCAAATCCTGCTGAGGTCATCTTTGCCTTTCATTCTTTTGGGTTGAAAGTACCAGTCGAGGGCGGTGGATTGACAGAATTGTTAGTGTCGGACAAGATACGTTGCAGTATTTGATTTTTCTGGCTCTTTGTGTTCTGAGTCCTTGGGTGGTAGACTTAATCCATCATCCAATTTAACGCCACCACCTGGTCCTTGGGTGCCTTTAGCAGAGTTCACTCTGTTGCAAACATTTGGGCCATGTCTGTGGTTTGAAGATAACTTCCTTCTACCAGTCTGAGACCCTGAAAAAAAATGAAAGGTCTTAGGTGCTGCATTTCCCTCCCTGACTAAAAAAAATATCTAATGTGTCCTTTTTTTTTTAACGGTAGGGTGTTGTTTACTGGGAATTTGGCTATTATTTCTAGTTGCATGATCATGTAGAGGTTCCCACACAGATATGTATTGATTAAACATGTGCGATTGTTGACAGAATAGTTTCTATACCTATATATAAAAAAAACAATAGGATTGGGTATGACCTATTTTTTAATTATTTCACTTGTTTATCTTTAGATATTTAATAGTGTTTCTCATAGGTTTCATCATCAGGTGTATTCAATGTCTATATTATACAAAATAGATTTTAAAACATTTTACACCTTGCTATGTGAGATATTTTCCCAACACAGATAGGTGATGTGATTTTTTTTACTGTAATATAATGAATTATTTCTTATGAGTTACATTTTATTTTGTTGGCATCATCATCATCACCATCGTCATCATTTTATATCTGTTTTCCATGATTGACGACATTTTTTCTGAGTAGTATTCTACAGCTGGATGCCCTTCTTGTCTCTAATCCTTACTTATTCTTTAAGTAAGGTAGTTTTTTTCCACTGATCTTCACCCGTCGACCTGCCAAACTGAGGTACCTATAGTTTATGCATGATGTAAACAACGTGCACCAGTAACCCAAGCGATGTCAACAATGAAAACTTCTTGGAGACAAACACACACTCATATATATATATATACGATGGGTTTGTATTCAGTTTCTGTCTACCAATTTCACTCACAAGGCATTGGTCATCCGAAGACACTTGCCCAAGGTGCCACACAGCAGGATAGATCCCGGAACCACGTGGTTATGAAGTGAACTTCTTAACCACACACCTATGCCTGCATCTAATCTAATATTAATCATATTTGTTTTAGCTTATATTGCTCATTTTTGTTCAAATTCTTCTCTTCCATTTTGTAAAAATTGACAAAAGCTTCTTTGTATCTTTCTGTCGTATCTTTGTATAAAAATCTGCAGAAAAAAAAAACTGAAAAACGGTTTAGAGACTAAAAGTCGACATGGCAATTATCAAAATGTTAGGTAGTAACAGAGAGCAGAACATTTGAGTTCCATCTGGGAGGTAGTCATCCTCGATTGGTAGGAACTCAATACTATGCAATCAGTGCAGTCAATGAAATGCAATGCAATCTCTGGCAGAGAACTATGAGTTCAAATTCTAGCTTGTTAATAAATTAACAAACAACTATACTCCTTTTATCATTTATAGAACATTTTATCCTTAGCATCAAATCGAATCTCATTACTTTTTTGAGAAAATTAACACCTTTTATTGTATGCTGTCAAAGGGTGAACAGGTTTGTAAATTTCAGTATTTACAATCAATTCCTGCAGTAGCTGTATTGGAAAGACAGTTCTCAAACTAAAAGTATCCATCATATTTCCTGGGCCATAGGGGACTCACCCACATTACAAAGTGGGGAGTGAATTTCGCCAACCAGAGTATGTCAAATATTTTGGCTGTCAAACATATTTATTTATTTTTTAATTCATATCATACATTTCTAAATAACAGCATCATTGGTTATAAGTTTCCAATGAACCAATCACCGGTTCACTGCATTTCCGATGGTGAGAGTGACAGGTGAGTGTCTGTGCAACTCAGGTGGAGTAAATGCCACAAGGTATTTTTGTTTGACACACCGATTCATGGGCAATTTCTTGCCGATGTGTATGTCTTTTGCCGATATATATGTACCATTGTTCATTGTTTTTACGTCCACTTTTCCATGCTGGCATGGGTTGGACGAACATTTTTAAGACATTATTCTATTGCAGGATGCCCTTTCTGATGCCAACCGTTATTCTTTTTAAGTAAGATAGTTTTTCCACTGATCTTCACCCATCAAACTGTGGGACGTATTGTTTATGCAGGACATAAACAACGTTCACTGGTTGCTTAAACCATGTCAGCAATGAAGACTATGTGGAGAGAGACATGCACGCACACACACACTCACATACAATTCACTTTGCAACCATGTGGTTTCAGGTTCAGTCTCACTACGTGGTACCTTCAAGCCGACCAATGCTTTGTGAGTGGAATTGGTAGACAGAAGCTGTGGAGAAGCCTGTCGTATATATATATATGTATATATATATATCATCATCATCATTTTACGTCTGTTTTCAATGCTGGTATGGGTTGGACGAGTGATTTTCGCCCGCATCGGTTCCAGTTGGAGTCACCACTCTTCTAGATGGGTCGGGGGACCACACGTCACTCGTATGTTTCATTTGGCTTGGTTTCTACGGCTGGCTGCCCTTCCTATCACCAACTATTTTACAGAGTGTACTGGGTGCATTTATCATGGCACCAACACTAGAGAGGTTGTCATGTTCACGACACAATTAGAGAGCCCTCTCTACCCTATGTGTTCTCCGTTCGATTGCCATCCACTTTACAGAGTGTACTGGATGCATTTAATTGTGGCACCAACACTAGAGAGATTATGTCCACGACAAGATGAGAGAGTCTTCTCTACCCTTTGTAGTCTCCATTCAGCTGCCAACCATTTTATAGAGTACACAGGGTGCATTTTATCGTGGAAACTGCACTAAAAGAGGATGCCTTGGTCCCCTGCAGGCCAAAGAGTTCCCTCTGCTCTACATAGTCTCTGTGCAATGAGAGTAAGCATGATCTGAGAAAGTGAACAGTTGAGCAGTGGACGAGAAATTGTGAGGGAAAGAGTATGTGTGTGGGTGTACCTGGGTGGGAGAGTGATTGCGGGTAGTGGGGTAAGAATGTGGTAGCTACAAAATTGGTGTTGGTAAGGAGACAAAATGATTATATGGTTGGCAGCAGCATAGGTATATCATAGAAGTGCCAATGTAGGAGAAATCATGTGTTGGCGAGCGGCTGAGGTGGGTGTGCTAAATGCCCTCTACGAAGTATTGGAGTATAGGTGGAGGCTGGTAGATGAATATAGACATCCAACCTGCATGATGGCGATGGAAGATTTCGAGTGAAGAGGTGTGAGGGTGGCGGGGGAGTGATACTAACAGTGGGGAGGGTGGAAGAGCCGCTGAAACTGTCCTTTGTGACACAGGTGGCTATATATCGGAGGGTAAGGAGTATACTCAGTGGTAAATCTAGTGTTAACCAACCACCAAGGGAGGGTGAGTAGAAAGAATGAGGTGGTATTGAAGAGACAGGACGGAAAGGGAGAGGATGGGCGGTGAATGATTGATAGCAATGTTAGAGTGAATGTTATTGGAATGCAGGGTGGAAGGGGAAGAAGAGTAACAGAAAAATGCACGCAATACTCAAAATAGTTTTGGAGCATTTGGATTTTGGAATTTAATTTTTCTCATCAATTTACAAAAGAACATTCATTTCATAATGTTATAAGTAATACAAAAAAGAACTAATAATCCAAATAGATAATTTATTAATTCCTTAAAAATAACACTAATTTTCAAGTTTAAATTTTTAGAAAATGGGATAGATAGTTCTTGATTTTGAATTATGAATTCTATAAATATTTGAAGTAATATTTGAAAGTTAATTTTTCATATTCCTACTTTTATATAATCTGTTTACTGAATTTTGCTTTGGTTGCAGAATAATATGAGATTCTTGTATTATTGAAGGTGCCTGGCCTAGTGCTTAGGGTGTTGGAATCATGATTGTAAGATCGTGGGTTCGATTCCCAGACAAAGCAGTGCATTGTGTCCCTTAGCAAGGAACTTTGTTTTACATTGCTTTAGTCCACTCAGCTGAAAATGAGTAGTCACGAGAAAATAAGGTGACACTTCCGTCAGGAGATGGGACCAACAGGTAGTATTCAACAATGGAAAAACTAATGGAGACATAGTTTTCTTGGTTCGATTAGGGAGATCTTTTATGATCTTCCAATCGATTCGTTTTGTTTGTATTATAAAAAATAGGTTGTCTTAAATGGATGCAACATTCATATCACATATTGGATTATTCTGCCCTAAGATTACATCCCTCACCACTACCAAAAAATATAGGCTATTCAAAGAAGGTTTTTAAAAAAAATATTTTTATTTAACATGTGGCGCATGCATGGCTTTGTGGTTAAGAAGTTCGCTTCACAACCATGTGGTTTTAGGTTCGATCTCACTAAGTGGCACCTTGAGCAAGTGTCTTCTACTATAGCCTCAAGCTGACCAATGCATTGTGAATGAAATTTCGTAGATGGAAACTGCGTGTAAGCCTGTCATATATATATGTGTATGTGTGTTTCTCTTGGGGTATGTCTTCATGTTGATATCTCTTAAGTAACTGGTATCGTTTGTTTATGTCCCACATAAACATTAGGTCCCACAGCTTGGGTGAAGATCAATAGAATAAGTCCCATACTTAAAAATATGTAATGGTTGGCATGAAGAAGGGCATCAAAATATCTTGTCCAACCCATGCCAGCATAGAAAAGTGGTCATAAAAACGTTGATGATGATGTGACTGGGGGGGGGGGATCATTTGACTTTGTTGTTGTTTAGCCCCCAGGTCAGCTCTGATTACACTGACCTGTGATCAAAGATGTTCTAACAGTGACCTACCTATCTTTTATTCTCAATGTATCTAGGACTACATTATCCAACGTGTCCTTCGTTTAAAGACAGTAGGGTGTGATTTTAGGGAGATTTGGCTGCTATTTTTAGCAGGTCAAGTGACCACATAGAGGTTCCTTTGTTGACTAAGTTGTTATATAGCTCCAAGTAGGCCCTGATTGAGCGGATCTATCGTCAAAGTCATTCAAACCATGACCCTCGCATTATTATTTCAGGAATAGTGTACCCGGAACTACATTTGACTGCTATTTTTATCATGTCTCTTCATTGGCTTAGTTGTAATTAGAAGTGGATTTTGAACCCAAGATTCATTATTAGCCACGTTAACTTCACTTGCTTTTTATGTAATAGTGCTTTTTATTTCAGAGTTTGCTTATTCTTTTATTTAATTATTATTGCTAATTAAATGATTTTTAAAAAGGCAATTAGCAGCATTGTTGTATTTTGGGATAGTTATTTCACCATTAATATTAAATCACATGCACTGGTTGTAGTCCACTTCCTTATTGTTCACTAACTATTCAGTTTGTTTGTCATAAATTTTTCACCACACTACTGTGGCATCCTCAATGTAGGCCGTAGGGTATGTGCTGTTTTTTTTTGTTATTTTCAGAGTTTCATGCAACACAGCTGGGGACAACTTAATTCATACATGATAATTTGTGAAATGTTATATATATATCTCAAAACTGATTGTCCCCATCAATAATTGCTTTTTGCACAAAAATTCATTGAAAATCGGACAGCTTTCTTCGAAAATTTCTTATCTACAGACAATGACATCTTGGTCTTCAACCACAAAATACAGCAGTCATGATTGGTCAATTTCTTTATCGGTTCATCTACGATACTGCTGATTGGCTGAACGCATGGCTTCAGCGCCCAAGTTTACGAAACTATCAAACCCAGAAATAATAGAACATTTTTGTTTCTTACAAATTAATGTGCAACTTTTATCGATGGGGACAATCAGTTTTGAGATATAGATAACATTTCACGAATTATCATGTAGGAATTAAGTTGTCCCCAGCTGTGTTGCACAAAACAACAACTTAGAAGGCGATGCTCTATGGCCTAAATGTATATGTAAACAAATACTTAATGATAAAAAAAAACAAGTGAGATTTTTTTATCAATTAGCTGTACCCATGGCCTTTGTAGGACCTGAGAGAGCAGCGAGGTTGATGTGGTTAATGTTCCTCTTTATCTCAGCTGCAGGAAAAACATTGGCAGGGAGAAAATTCCAGGTGGTTGATGTTATGGGCAGGAAGGACTGGATTTTGAGGTTAGTGTGGAGCCTGTGATGAGACACTATATGGTGCTGAGAGGAGAGACAAGTGAGTCGGGAGTGTCAGTGGGGAGGTGGTACGAGACAAGCCAGCTCCAATTTTATATATACACGCATATTTAATATCATTTTTCACATTGTATTTTATATATATAGATATATAAATATATACATATACATACATACATATATACGAGGGTTGTATCGAAAGTAATGCAAAAGAAAGCATAACTTTTTTATTAACTGACATAGGTCATTCAAATTGCATATGTTGGTAGAGTAACTCTTCCCCTATAGTAACTCTTCTTCCTGTTCTTCATTGCAGGCAAATAATTGGTTCCAAGCAGAAGCAATGTGCCGTCATTGAGTTCTTGACGAAGGAGGGGTGCAGGCTGTCCGACATCCACAGAAG
>JAOPJM010000001.1:14784505-14803404 GCA_027124095.1 Muusoctopus leioderma
CTCGCTGTGGTTTTAGTCTTGGAGAACAACTTCTCCCTACAATTTTTTTTTTTTTTTTAAACGCAAAAAGTCTGTAGGGTGAAGTTATTCTTCAAGACTAAAACCACAGCGAGAGCCATCGCACATTTAGGTGTACATAAGCATGTTATATATACATGTACACATCTTTATTTAAACTATGTTCTACTTGTCATAACTTAGTTATAAGGTACAATAAATACATCTGGATGTGAGAAAGTCAAAATATAGAAACCATCAATATTTTCTTCTAGTCTTCTTTACTCTTAATCCCAAAACACTGTATCTCTAAAATGTAAACCAGGGTTCAGTTGTTTTTCCCTAGAAATGGTATATGATTATGAATTAGTTCTGATTGTGAGAAATCAGCTGTGGTCAGACCTGAAGAGGGATGGGTTCCGCCAGGTTTATAAGTTCCCGAGACACACCTTTGGTCATGATGGTGTTACTATGACTCCACCAAGAGTTTAGGGCATAAGGAAGGATGGATAATAACAATGAATAAAGAATGAAGGTGGCCATAGATGTTAGAGAGAATAGTTATAGGGGACAGAAGATCTGAAATATAATTATTGATGAAAGAAATGTCTAAGAACATAGACAGATGAATAGAAAATAATTGTGTAGATTTGTCTAACTTAATGAAGCTAGTTCATCTTATTTTATGTTTTTGTACCAATTGTTTTATTGCAGTGCTCTTAATTTTTGTTGTTGTTGTTGTTGTTGTTGTTGTTGTTGTTGTTGCTTAGTCTGAAGGAAAGGCAGTGCCCATCACCCTTTTATCAAGGCCTCCAAGACTGGTGAGATGGAGGAAAGAAGCTATCCTCAGACTAGATACCTTGCCCAAATGCTTGCAACAGAGTGGACTCCACTAAAGGCACCCAAGGGCCAGGTGGTGGTGTTAAACTTGGTGATGGATTAAGTCTACCATCCAACCAGACCATGGTGGGATTTGAACTCAGAACGCAAAGAGCAGGAATAAATACTGTGAGGCATCTCGTCCGACATTCTAACGATTCCGCCAGTTCACCACTCTACTTTATTTATCTACCACAAAAGAATGAAAGGAAAAGTTGACCTTGATGGGATTTGAACTCAGAGCGTAGTAAGCTGGAATGAATACTGCAATAATTATGCTATATGGGACTATACTCTCTTACACAATACATGAAAATAATGGTAAATGTCTCCAGAAGTCAGAGAAACTTATAATGCCAGTACTTAGATTCAAACTTTGTAGTATTAAGTGTATGTGAAATGAATCTCCACCTAAGTAGGATGGCAACCTAAACCAGGTAACACTCCCAGAAGATGGGGTTCCTATATTTGACATCTAGGCAAACTGAGTCATGTACATTTAAATGTTCAGCTATGTGACAATAAAATAGCTACAGGAAGATATGACCCTATGAACTGTTAATCATACAATACCTTATTCATAAGGCCAGTTTTGCTCCTCAATATATCATACCGTGTCCTCCTGGATTTTGTTCGTCCCACCTTGCATATATATATATATATATATATATATAATCATTGGCAGCTTTATAACACAATTCCGCTTATAAATGTTCATAAGTTTAGATGTATATTATGTATTAAAGCATAGTTTGTTCCTTTAACACCCGAGCTATCAGTTTAACACTACAGGTATATCCTAATTACTAAAGATATCCTAACAACATGAAAGCTGCTGGTTTAATAACATTCTAGGTATATTCTTTTACTGGTTTTAGTCATTGGCTATCAGCCATGCTAGGGCACCACTTTCAAGGCTTTTTTTTTTTTCAGTTAATCATATTGACCATGGTACTTATTTAAGTCTGGTATTCATTTTATCGATCTCTATTTATCAAGTGGCTATGTTACCCTTTGAGGTAAAGAGATGCAACTTGATGCACCATTTTACACTGATATACACAAACACAGAAACCGACACACACATGCATACACACACACATGCATGCACATGCACACATGCATGCACATGCACACATGCATGCACATGCACACATGCATGCACATACATGTGCACACATATGCATGCACACATACATGCATGCATGCGCACTCACATGCACACACACACACATATATGTCACCTTCTTGTAATCCCTACCTCCCCCATCACACCCACTTTCTTACTCATTCCATCTCATACACCACTCACCTTCTACTCACACTCTCTTGCCACATCTACCTTCAAAGAATGGAGAGTACGTAGGGTAGAGAGGACTATTTAGTTGTGGCATAGGCATGACAACCTTTCTAGTGTTGGTGCCATGATAAAATGCACCCAGTACACTCTGTAAAGTAGTTGGTGATAGGAATGGCATCCAGCCATAGAAGCCAAGCCAAATGAAACATACGAGCAGGATGTGGGCCACCGACCCATCTAGGAGAGTGGTGACTCCAATCAGGAATTGACTTGGGCCGAAATCACCCGTCCAACCCATGCCAGCATGGAAAACAGACATCAAACGAGGATGATAATGATTGAGAGAGTTAAGCAATGTGCCCATGGCTACAGTAGTGTGTGTGTGTGTGTGTGTGTGTGTGTATGGTGTGTGTGTGTGCATGCGTGCGTTTAATTTATATCAAACTTGTCCATGTTCTTTATAATTAGAACTGTCTCAATTTCAGTCAGTTAAGAGATACTTTCATCTACATTCATTCCGCAGTCATTACATAATTTCAGCAATCTTGGAGCGAACTACAGGAGAAGTACTTAGCTAGGAGTAAGCCACTCTATCTAACATTCATCAATCTGGAGAAGGCATTTGAAAGGGTACCATGCTCTGTAGTCTGGTGGTCGCTAAGAAAACTAGGTGGAGATAAGTGGCCTGTGAGCACTGTGCAAGCCATGTGCAGAGATGTTGTCAGCAAGGTGAGAGTTGGCTTGAGTTCAGTGATGAATTTAGCATGTAGATAAGTGCCCATCAGGGCTCAGTAACCTACTGTTTAGTATAGTTCTCCAGACCATAACAGAAGAGTTTAAGACTAGCTGCCCATAGGAACTCCTGTATGCTGATGACCTAGTTCTCATAGTTCAGCCTGGAAATGCCCATGCTTGATATGCAGAAAAGTAGTAGGTAGAAATTCCATATGGCATACTCAGTGTAAACTATGGATGCACAAGAAGTGTAGTGGGATCAGAGGCAGGCTAACAGAGACGGTAGACTTCATATGTTGGAGAAGCACAAGAGCAGTTAGCCCTAAGAGTACACATGAAATAGATTCCTTCCAATACCAGGAAAACTCTCTTGAAGTAGTTGATAGCTTTTGTTACCTAGGTAATCTAATTAACAGTGATGGTGGGTGTTCTGAAAGCATAGTTACCAGGGTAAGAATGGGATGGAAAAGTTCAGGAAGCTATTACCTCTGCTAGCAACGAAGGGTTTCTTTCTCATAGTAAAGAGCACATTGTATGATGCATGTGTACGAAATGCAATGCTGCATTGTAGCGAGATGTGGGTCTTGAATGTAGAGGATTTGTTCTGCAGGATGTGTAATATTACTATGCATGAATGACAGTAGAAATGAACTGAGAGAAAAGCTGGATATAAGAGGAATCAGATGTAGTGTACAAGAGAGCAAACTCCAAGTAGACGGAACCTGTGGAAAAGGGAGACATGGGACAATGTGGTGAAGACTGATCTCAAGAGGCTTAACCTCACTAAAGAGACAAAGGACTGTGATGAGTGGCAAAATGCTGTACTGAGAAGACCCACCCAATCCATGCAAGCATGGAAAAATGGACATGAAAATAGTAGTGGTGATGAAGGTGAGAATGTATTATATCGGGGTTCTCTCACCCATTAGGTTCATGCTGAGTCTCCATCTACCACCCTTCCCTCTCTTAGTTACTTTTTCATCTATCACTCACCTTCTCTCCTATCACTGTTTCTCCAAGCTTACTTTCTCTTCGGTCACCTTTTCACATTGATTCTCTCTCTTTCATCACTCTCTTCTATTCACCCTTCATGCTGCCTTCAACGAGTGGAGACAATGTAGAGGAGAGAAAACTCTTTAATCTTGCCAGGGACAAAGTAACCTCTCTAATGCCATGATAAAAGGCACCCAGTACACTCTGTAAAGTGGTTGGCATTAGGAAGGTTATCCAGCCGTAGAAACTCTAAGAAATGGAATGTATGAGGGAGATGAGGGCAGTAACTCCAAATAAGAATTGACTTTGACAGCCCATCCAACCCATGCCAGCATGGCAAAGTGGATGTAAAATGATGATGATGATGATTAGAACTGATTTCATCAAAGCAGGATAGATGAAATACTATGTCAGCCAAGGGAAGTGGGTGTAGTATTGGGCTACCTCAGATGTTTTCAATTCAAATCTACTCTTTATTTTGTTAGGTATTTGGGTATCACACTAATTCTACATGCCTCAGTTTACCTAACTGTTGGGAATAATTATCAGATCTGGAAATTTTTCATACAGAAAATTGGCATTCTATCCAGAGGAAGATTTGTCTTTCATCTGCTTAACACATTTAACAACTCTTTGGAACTGGTTAGGGCTAAACAATGTATTTGTGTTGGCTTTCTAGTATTTCTATGACAATTATTCAAGAGAACATTAACTAAGTCAATCTCACTGGACTTGGAGGGCCTGCAAAGGCATGGGTACAGCCTCTTCCTCCAGACCAAACCAATTAAAAAAAAGTGCTCATTAGATGGTCTAGCCATCTAATTAGTATGTATTTGAGCATAACCATGTCGTGTGAGTTAGAAGAATACATCTACATGAGATGACAAAGTGATTTCATGGCCAACAATACAAAGGTAGAATGTATAACAACTGGTAATGAGTTTTGAAACTTGTTCCTTTGTAACATTTGTTCTATATCATGACTGGTTAACAGAGTTAATTGACAACATATTAGTTCTCAAAAGTTGACACACATGAAAACAATATTTACCAGTCATGCAATTGTCAACTCAAAGAACTTAAATATGATTCTAATGTGGATTAAACAGCATGACAATGTTTTCAAAAATGACTAAGCTAAATGGGAAGATTCAGTAAAAGGTGGTATTGATCTCTTAAGTATTTTAAGGCCATTTTCCCTACTAAAGCAGAGGTTAACCTTGTGAGCCCCATCATAGGGTTCTTTTTGAGGCAATGTTTTATGGTCGGATGCCTTTCCTGATGCCAACCCTTTTAGTCGCCTCTTACAACATGCAGAGATATGGCATTCCTATTGTAAACCGGGATACACATAGCAAGAGGTTATTGATCAACAAACAATAAATACACAAACTATATTTAAATTCAACTGCCATGAAAAAAGACTAGTTTGCAGTACTCATTCTTCATTGTTTCATATCCATTATTAATACCTTCACTTTTGGAAAAGTTGCCACTAATGGCTTTCTTAGCTATGCAGGTTAATTGTAAGTGGTAATGTTTCAAACTATGTAACCTATCAGATGGCCTAGTCAAATACTAGATTTTTTTCTGTGGATTACAATCAACAAATTACACTGAAATTCGGATACATATTTTATCAAAGATAGAGACCAATCCTGAAATTACACTACAAGTGATAACAGATTACAAATACATGTCAATGCATAATCAACCTGAAGCAAGAATCAATGCTGCCCAAGAAAACTGATAAAACAATTCTACTTAAATGATATCAGAATGAACAAAACTAAATCCTTTTCATGCACAAAATCAGACAAACGGAACCAATACTCCAAAGCCTTCATCTACATATTAGCAGTGTGACAAGTGGCATTTGTAAAATGTTGCCTATGCAACAACTGCCAACAGACAGGGGCATGATAATTCTCATTGCTTCAGAGATCAACATCAGCATCAACAAACACATGTGACTAATGCATATCAGCCAAATACTAGACCACCAACATTTAAAAACTGACAATTTTGAGCAGAAATGCTGATGAACAAGGATTGTAGTGTTTCAATAATTCTAGGTCATTTGAATAAATGAGGAGTCATCACATGCAAAACTACACCTGACCACCCATGTGGCAATGGCCAAGTTGAAGGATACAAAAAAGGTAATCTGGATGTTACGTTAGCCCTCAAAACACATACACTCTTTGATTCTTATTGGCGATAGTACTTCCATATGCACTATCCTCAATAAGGTTCCTAGTCTACAAAGCTACAGGCTGTACACCTTGGGAAAGGTTTTTTTTTTCATTCTAACAGTGCTCTCCCAATGACAACATATTATCAGCTTCTTTGAGAGAAGAAGAATGATCCATATGCTGATAAGGTGAAATTAACTAAACCAAATCCACTGTATTCACATGTGAAGTTTCCAAATGGTAGAGAACCAACAGTATTGTTACATGATCTTGTGCAATGTCCATTACCTAATAATACTGAAATTTCTACAGAATCACCTGTTGACAATGCAACATCCTCAGTACAAAGATATTTGAACTGTTGCATCACCACAACTAATGGGAGAGTTGCTTTCTTCTCAACTAGTTAAGTCACTGCGTTAAAAGAAGGTAACTTAAATTTAAAAGTCAACTCGAGTATCCAAGGCTCCTGACAGATTTTGGTAGTGATGGTCTTTTAACCAGAGAAGAATTAACTAATAAGATAATGCATATATGTTCATTTAGTGTTTATAATTGCTATGTCTTGTATTATGTACTTTGTTCTTCTTAAACATATTTAGTTGTAGTTACCATATTACTGTATTTCCTTTTTATTATATTTTAACTTTTGAGTGAAATAAAACATTTTCAACTGGTATTCTACATATCACAGATACTTCATGATGTTAAGTTTATAGACTTGAAGTTTCAAGTTTATAACCTAGGAGTAACATGGGAGCAACTGATCAGATCAAATTATAGGAAGAAGTGGTACCTATCTTTTCTCAAATTTATCAGTAGAAATGGTGCCAATACCTACATTAAGTTCAGAAAGTTGGTGAGTGTGGTTTCCTTACAGTCAACTGCTTTGGGGATTGTTCGTTACTATAGAATATTATTTGATGAAATTTTCAGAATGCCACTTTCAGTTTAATCTTATTCTGGAAGAGGTCATCATAAGCAAACCAAAAGAAAGGATCATTTAATTCATTAAAAGATGTAACCTAAATAACAAAGAACATTTTGAAGCCATTCTTTTCAAGTTTTTCTATAATTTAAAAAAAACATTTCCTTGCACAAGTCATAAGATAACTTATAGTGGGACACATCAATAAACTTGGTTAATAAAACTAAAAAGATAACTATAAATGTATAAAAATCATTCTTGGTCTGTTTAAAGAGAAACCACACACACACAAATGAATATCACCCAAACTGTATTCTTTGTTCAACTGTAACAGCTCAAAGTATTTTTTAAATCAACTACAATAATTCTGGGTCTCTGTTCCAGCCACAGAATTGGTCATTGATTCATAGATGCTCAACTTCTGTCTGCACTCAGCTCTGTATTTCCATTTCTCCACTCATAAGCATCTATTAGTGCCATGGCTCTCACAGAGACATCTTTCAGCTTCCACATTTTTCATTTCTTAATGTATTGTCTTCTTACTACCTTCATTATTTTTATCATTAACCCTTTCGTTACCATATTTCTAATGAATTACACTACCAATGATTTTCAATTAATTTTGAAAATAATCAATTTTCAATTAATTTTGAAAATAATCAAGAATTTGGAAGGATTTAGTAAAATAACTAACTTTCTTGCTATTAAGTTGGTGTTTAGAACATAAGTTAACAAAGAGTTCTTACATAAAATTATAATGGAAGGTTTAAATTTAAATACGAACACTTTAAAACAAATGTTTTTTTATCATAGAAACATGGGCGGTTTGGTATCAAAAGGGTTAAATCATTCACCCTTAATCTATGAAAGACAGATTGTGTTCTTTACTTAGGACACAGTTGAACTGGTTCGAAGTCTCACTAGAATGGTAGCGGAGCTGTTGATTGACTGACATTCAAGTTTGTATTACTGAAGGTTAAGTCATATGTAGCAGAGAAATATCACTGCCTCTTCCTTCTATGCCATAGTCGTAGTCACAATACACACTAATGTATCCTTCCTGATATCTGTCAACAAATCTACTAAAATCTCTACAACAATTACAACATCTCCATCAAAGACAGCAACGTTGCCTTCTAGAAACCTAAATACAGTATTTGATCATTCACATATGATAGAATATCAACTATATTGATGAGGTTTTCCATTCACTTCCCTGCTAATAGTTATTATCTCTACTGGTTTCTAGAATTATTGTCTATACTACTTCCTTCTGATCAATCTAGCTGATACCACTTTCTAATTTACTTTATGAACACAATACAAAAGTCAATTCTTTCTTACACTCTAGATTCTTCAGTGCTTCTCAATTGTCCAATTTTATTACTGGATTTTTGTGAAATGATAAAAAAGAAATACATTGCATGGTTCCATAAGAAATAACATTGAGAAGTAATTATAGGGTAGTTTTTGGTAGACAGATAAATTTTAATGGTGGATTAGATTATTAATGGGATTTAACATTGCTAAAATTCATATTAACTAATATAAACTGAAAGAAATGAGTTATACAAATAAATAAAATTAAAATATTTGCATTTTAAAATACATAATACATTTAAATTTTTGTGAATTCAGATTAATTACTAAAAGATCTATTTTAGAAAGGGTTTTCTCTATCATCCTTAAAAATAGTCTTCAATGTGTTTAAAACATTAAGTTATTTAGCTATGTAGGGTCATGCATATCATAGGGTCATTATACTGAATTTGTATAGTGTTTTTAGTGACTTTTAGATTTGCTTTTTCATTATTTTTAATTTTTTAAACTTAGGATTGCAATAATTTCATTCTTAAATCTTTTACATTTTGTAACAAATTTTTCCAATGATTTTATTAGCCACTGACAAATATCAATTTTAATAAGGAGATCATTTCTAACATAATTTTTAATATTATCACTAGTTAAAAAAAAATATCACATAGTGCGAATTTTAGAAATTTATCAACTCAGTTTATAAATAGCTGCTTTTGAAAATGAGATATTTCTAATATAAATTATATGTATATAGCTGTAGAATAAGCTTAGCTTCTGAATATTGATTCAAAAGGTTATAATTTTAAACATCAGTGTATTATGTTCTTTAGGCAAAGCATTTTTCTCAATTAACCTAATTAAAGAAATTATAAAGAACTACAGCCCATTTTGCAATTAGTACCAATAGAATGATGGATGGTACCAACAAAAAAAAAATTAAGACAAACAACTATTATAAATATCCCAAAATTCCAGAGCTAGGACGTAAAAAATCATATAAAAATAAATCAAAATATCTTTTTTCTTCGTTTTGTTATAATTTAAACTACTTAACTCCAAAATGTGGCACAATGTTATTTCACTTTTAATAAATTGAGATCATCACAATCATCATAGTTTTAACATCTATTTTCCCATGCTGACATGGGTTGGACAAAGATTTGTTGAGGCAGTATTCTATGGCCAGGCGCCCTTCTTGACGCCAACCCTTATTGTTTTAAGTATAGGAATTATTCCACCGATCCTCACACATCTAAGCACAAAGCTGCAGGACCAATTGTTTATGCAGACCATAAACAAACGACACTGTTGCTCAAGTGATAACAACATGAAAACAAGTGGTGACAAACACACACACATATGTGACAGGCTTCTGCACATTTTCCATCTATCAATTCCACTTACAAGGCATTGGTCAGCCTGAGGCTACAGTAGAAGACACTTGCCCAAAGTGCTACACAGTGGGACTGGAACCTAAACCATGTGGTTGTGAAGTGAACTTCTTAACCAAGCAGCTATGTCTGCGTCTATATACAAACAAAAGCCATCCCTTAATTTCACAGCTGAAAGAATTTTGTATACTGTCTTTAAAAATAATATTTTAAAGGCTTAAACTTAGCTGTAATTTATGTTTAGTGATTTTACTGACTTGTGTTGATAGAATGCTGGCCTACTGACCCAAGGGTTGACAATTTGCAGCCCACTAGCATGGCAATGGGTCAATGGTTGTCTTAGTTCACCAAGCCATGAACAGCTGTGATTAGAAGGCATAGCTCAACACTCTTTGCAATAACTAATTCTTTAAATCATACATGTTCTGATACTAGGTTAAAACCATTGCTGTATTTTAGATCTGAATTGATGTCTTCACTCCTGAAACCATGTAAAAGACTTCGGGGAAAATTGGTCAAATGTTAAGCTAAAATGATAAATATACCTAATCTTACTTGTAATTCATTAAAGAAGCCAGGTCACAAAGACTATTAATTAAGAGTGATATTTATAAGATTAAGATTGAAGATGTCTGTTTGTCTAATGCTTAAAGGAAAACAGATCATAGAGGCCAAAGGAAATGTAAAATGAATGTTCCAAAAGTTAGCTTAGGCTGGCTTGAAAAAAAGTGGTTTGTGAAATGAAAGGAGTGAAGTACTACAATAGTGACTACAAGAGAGAGCTATTTTACTGATAATTACATCAATATAATTAATAGTAGTTGTCAGAATGTGCTACGTCTGGGTAATCATGTTGTGCAATCATTTCTTTAATAAACAAACCAAACAATTAAATCCAGCCAAATATCAATAATTGTCCAATGAGTCAAAAAGATATTACATTAATTCATATATCTGAATATCTCTGTTGATAGACTGTAAAGTTCAAAAGCCACTTAATTAGGCAAACTAGTGTAGAATGGCCCCACAGCAACATCTCATAAATGGAATCCATATATAAAAGAAAATGGAAAATCCATTTGATAAATTGATGATAGCACATTCTACAAAAGGTTTTGGGGGGGGGGGGATTTGTGTCAATAGCAGTAAAAATCAATATCAGTTGCTAGAAATGTATTGCATAGAGAATAAACAGGACTTCAATTACACTAAAATGCAAAGAAATAAAAATGTAGCTAGAATTATATAAACAGACACATGCCTGAAACTGTCTGAATTGAGTCTGTATATCTTGGAAGCTGTCTTCAGAGAGACTGTACTTATAATTTAAAAAAAAGAAAACCATCTTACTTTAACTGACCTACTTCTATTTCTTTTGCAATAAAAAAACTATCCATTAACGAAAAAAAAATCTTTGAAATTTATTGAGGGTGAGAGAAATGTGAGAATACTTTTATTAAGAGTATCCCCATATTGTTGCTTACTTTCATTTATTTCAATAACAAATTCATTTCAGCTATATGTTAAAAGTTCATCTTTAGAGATGAAATATATTTTTCCAATACTTACATCTGCTACTCTAGAAAGAAGCAACCACAATTGATGAACCAAGTTATGAAAGTAACAGAAAGAGTTATAGCACAACTGATTAGGAAGGGTATTAGCTTAGATGAGAAGCAGTTTAGGTTTGTGCTACCACTGATATTCTCATCCTATTGAGACAACTACAAGAGAAATTCTTAGCTAATAGTAAGCCACTATATCTACCATTCATCGATCTGGAAAAGGCCTTTGTTGGGGTTTCACGCTCTGTAGTCTGATGGCTGCTAAGATAACTAAGTGTGGATGAATGGCTTGTGAGAGCCATGCAAGCCATGTACAGAAGTGCTGTCAGTAAGGCAAAACATGGGCACTGAATGCAAAGTATTTGTGAAGGCTAGGAAATGTAGTGAGCATGCTCCACTGGATGTGTAATATTAGTGTGCATAAATGACGGAGCACAAACGAGCTGAGAAAAAAGCTGGTTATATGAGGAATAAGATGTAGTGTGTAAGAGAGTAGACTATGCTAGTACCGACATGTGATGCACATGGAGAATGACAGTTGGGTAAAAAGTGCCATGAGATCCAAGTGAAAGGAGCCTGCAAAATAGAAAGACTGGGGAAGACATGGGTAGAAGTGGTGAAAGCTAATTTTAGGATGCTGAACCTCACAAAGGAGATAACAAGTGACTGCGACAAGTTGAGAGAAGCTGTACTGGAGAAGCTTTGTCCAACTCATGCAAGCATGGAAAAACGAACATAAAAGGATGATGATGATTGGCACTATTTTACAATCATTTCTTATCCTTTAAACAACTGGATAAAAACTTATATTTAGTTTAGAATTAAAGGTTTCTAGTTCAAATCCTTTCCAGGACTAAGTGCACATCCAAGATTAAGACACCCGATGACTACTGAAGATCATAGATTTTCTGATGCCCAAATAATTAAAAATATCAAGTGTTATTCCATGAATCATTTTAAAATAGAAATAAAAACAATTTGCAAAATCAAAAAGTAAGTTTAAACAACAAAGTTATAGTGTCCAAGTGTCATGGAGGCCTTTATAGTCAAGTAAGATATCGACCCAGTTTATGCTTGAACATTAAAAATGTAGTGTAGATGTAAATATCATAAAAGCCTTTTTCATCTTTAAAGACAAGGTTAATGGTCTGAATAATTATAATCTTATTAACAACTAATTTTAATTACTTTCAAGAAATAATTAGTGTTACATCACCATATGTATGCTCCAAGTCTATATATATTATCCATTAATTACTCTCACCTTAGCTTCACAAAAGTTACTCATTTTCTCAAAATCCTGCATATTGAATTTATTCATTGAAATTTTAATACCTTGTGGTATCCATTCAGCTGTTGAAGCACCACCAAAAATTTCCCTTTCATATAGTGTGACAATGGCATTGTTAGCCTGCTGAAGAATCTTCTCCAAACTATTGACTATGGTCAAATTTATAGACATATGTAGCCAGTGGGTTTTAGGAGAAGGGGGGAAATATGAAGTTGCATGTCTTTCTCAAGGGATCAGTGACTTTAAAAGGATTCCAACTTTGCTATCCAGGAAAATATCAACAAAATAATTTTTTTTAACAGACAAGGTTTCAGAGCCATAGGAAAGAAAAATCATACAAAATATCTCTTTGATACTTAAAACTTTAAAAAAGTGAAAATGATAGTTGAAAACTAAATGCCATAAATAGAAGAACATCAATATCATTTTCGATGTTTTTACATTGGTTTTAAACATTTACATAAATGTTTGAGCAGAGATTTTACATATGCATTTCCTAGTTGCTAATCCATTGAGTACAAACAATTTGATCAAAATATTAAGCTTAGCTAGTTAGAGTAAAACAGTCAAGTACTGTTTGTAGAAATAAATGCAATAATAAAGCAAAAGTTCATAGATTTTCTGATACCCAGATAATTAAAAATATCAAGTGCTATTCTATGAATCATTTAAAAGTAGAAATAAAAGCTAATTGTAAAATCAAAAGTAAGTGTAAACAACAAAATGATGGTTTCCAAGTGTCATGTAGTCCTTTATAGTCACCCTGGTGATTGATACTTGAATATTATAGGTTTTAACAAGTTTGCTGCATGCTATCCATCAAATACAGATCGATCGTTCTAATGGCAAAGCCAACAGATGATTGTGGACAGTGATTTAGAATGAGTACTGGAGTAACATCCTGTTGTTTTCATTGTGTTTATAAAGGGCAACTTGAACTCAGCACTGCAAGCTAACAAAATAACCATCATTTATTGTGCCTACCTATGCCATCTATTCACAGTAAGATATATTGAGCTAACAAGTCACATGTCTTGGAAATGGATGCAGTACAGTTCTGGAATATTGAGAACTGACATAAGCCAGTAGTCTAACTCACAATCCACTTGGTCTGCAGTGACTTCAATAAAAGATTTTTTTAATAAAACAATTATTCCAAAAATATTTAATACAAGTCATATTTAAAATAAACAAATAATACTATGAAAAAAAAAATTCGATCTCATTTTGAAGTAAGTCAAATAAAGAAGAACATCATTTTAGACCTTAAAACTGTATCATTCAGATCCTCTCTTTCCTGCAGAATGTAAACTATTATGATGTTACTATTATATCATTTAGGAAGAGATCTTAAGAGTTTCATTTTAGGGTTATGAGCTAGAATCAATATTTGATGCAAAGTGTAACATACGAATTCATGCTTAGAAATGGTCTATGCACAAGGCCAATTTTCATGGAGAAGCAATAGTTGATTGAATCGCCACTGGTACATATTTTATAAGCTTTGCTGGGTTTGAACTCAGCATGTAGAGGGATAAAATATAATATTGATTTCTGCCAAAAGTACAAGGTCACAATTTTTGTGGAGGAAGGGTATACTCGATTACATTGACCCAGTACTTGACTGGTACTTTATTTTATGGACCCCGTAAAGATGAAAGGCAGAGTCGGCCCTGGCAGGATTTGAATATAGAATGCGAAGCGATGTAAGTAAATACTGCAAAGCATTTTATCCAACACTCTAATGAGTCTGCCAATCCAATATTGTAAAGCATTTAGTCTGGTGCTTCACCAGTACAACATTCACCACTGAAATAAATCTCACTTGTAAATTCTACTGACAATGAAACTAAAATATTCTGCATTACCAGACATACAATTGTTCATACATCCAATATTATTTGGTTTTATTGGCATTCTTCAGGGTATAATCCATGTCCCTTCCCACCTCAATATAATCTTGTGTATCTTATTCATAAATTTATTATAAAAGTGTTTCACGACAAGTTTTCCTCGCCGTTTCTAACATTTCAAGAGGACCAGAAAGAAGGTTTCTATTTGTGAGACTCACAATTTACTACATCAAACATCAAACAGATGGAGGGCCAGATTGACCGAGCCAAGATTTGAACCACAGAACTGAAAATATGAACTTGTTAGCAGAATCAATTGATTCTGGTACACTTTCCATAACATGAACTCAACATCCCTCAACATACATTGTAAGTAGGGTTGGGGAGGGAGGGCCATAGTATTTTTAACTAACTTAAAAGTTAACATCCTCTTCAAAGATATTCTTGGATCAAATCTCTGGAATTTAACAAAATACTAAACTTGAACTGTTTGTATTGAATGCTAAATATGTACAGAGGTGTGTGTATTTAATACAGAATATGTATCAAGGTACAAGTGTTGTACATATGAAATATTAGAGATGTAAACCGAAACTTTCTCAAATTAGCTTTTGTTGCTGTTATTTACTGAAATTATTGGAATTTATAGCATTCTACCTTCGTCCTTCTGATGAAGGAAAGAAACATTTTTTTATTAATTATATCAAAATTCAAATAAGATTTATCAATAAATAAATGAAGTATTTTGGTAATGGATATCAGAAACTAGGCTAAATATTAGGTAGAATGTAAGAATTCCTCTTGGGGGAAAAGTTTAGAATAGTTTCTATGCATCTTTACTGTTGATTTACATGTGATGGTGTTACATTGATTCCACACACAATTTACTCACTCTGTTATTAGCAAGGCCCTTTGGTAATGAATTATCTTTTTTTAATAAATTGTTCTAGTTCTTTTATTCTGTCTTGTTACTTGTAAGTACAGCATGTACACTACATACATATACCCGTAATATTTACCACTGATTACTACAATACTTAATGAGCAATTTGGAATAAGGGCCTACATATGGCCACTTTGTGGCTTATTACCACTTTGTACGGGAAGGCCAGTGGTAGGATTACAGCTTATAGACATATTCCAACTTTCACAAACTACATTATATTTTCTTGGGGTTATAAATTAATTTTCCATAAACACACTCACATACACCCACACACATATTGCTGAGGTGTCATTTTTTTTAAATCAGGGATTGGCAGAATTGTTAGAGCGTCTGACAAAATGCCGGCGGTATTTAATTCGGCTCTTTACCTTCTGAGTTCAAATTCCGCTGAGGTCAACTTTACCTCCTTTCCTCCTTAGTTTTATCTAAAATACCACTCAAGATTTATTATTCTTATAAACCATCATAGATCTGAATGAAATTACAATAGAAGACATAAAAGATTTGATCTGACTGGTTTATTTACAGATTTCTTATGTAGGTTCAAGGCCACATATTTTAAGAGACGGAAGAAACAGAATTTGTAATGTTCGTGTCTTTCCGAAGGATATTAGTAATGAAAATAAAGTAAAATGTCACTGATCGCGAATCATTGTGTGTGTGTGTGTGTATGTGTGTGCGTGATGAACACAAACATACGTTTAAAGAGAAGGATATTAATGAATACCGTTTACAAAATGCCCCCTATTCTCACGTTTTCTTATAACATGTCGGGAGTATGTCTCTGAAATAACTGAGTTACGTTGGAAAGTGTGAAAAACAGAAGACAATTCAAAAGAAAAAAGATCAAGGAAAAAAGTTTAGACAATTTTTTTTTTAATAACAGGGAAGAATTAAGTGGAAGATTGTGAGAGAGGTGGGGTATAAATAACATCTATGAGCAAAAACTAAAGTCTGGTAGTAACTGTTATACAAAAAAAAGAAAAAAAAAGAAAGAAAAACGTGAAGCGAAGCCTAGAAATTACGGAAACGACTCAGAGATGGGAAACGTGAGAAAGTTATTGAGGGTTAAAACAAAGTTTGTAAAGGACTTGCGTACATTGACGTTCTAAAACAAAAGGAAAAGCTGAGTGTTTTCCTTTTTTTTTAAATCGTGTTGAGAGTGTTCAATAAATCTGATATCAATCAGCAATATAATGTTATATATCTCATGAAAAAGAGTTCGTTACTTGCATTTCCACACACAGCAAGATCCTTCAAGGATACTTAATGGGTGTCAAGTTCTGGAAAGGAATTATGATGTTTATGCTTTTGCCAAAAGCATTAGCAAACTGAGTGGAGGAGAATAGCTACAACAGAGAATCGAAACCGGGTCATGAACTCATCTCACCTGAACTCAACTCTATGACGTTCCTCAAACATGATGCAGGTAGTTAAATTCATGGCACAATAATATTAACGTTGTCAGAGATAGGTTATGAAGAATGTTTAAGGTTTGGATCCATAAAGATTTTATATTATCTCTTAACAATGTACTTAAGTTTATATAGCTAGTTAGAGCATTCTGTAATAATGGAAATAACATACTCCATCTCAAATACCACCTGAAAAAATTTAGACTTCACACATCGATAGATAGATCTCCCAGCCCAAAAGTAGTATACCAATACCCCATGGTGTACTTATTTTCTCATAGTTCCACAATGCAAGTTACAACACATACTTGAGAAATTATCCTTAAAAGGCATCAAGCTGAATAAAACACCAAGTTAAAATAAAATCAAAAAATCAAGATGATTCATTTCGATATTAAAATCTAGACGACAGTGCAATTTAAAATTGAATTTGAGCTCTAAAACTTAGTCGCATTTTTATGGGGTTTTCTCTCTAATATAAATTTCAAATAAAAAAAAAAAAGGGAGAAAATTCTAATTCAAGTGCCAGAAATTGTATACGTAAACTTTCATCGAAAGTGAAATCTTTCAAAAAGCAATAATTGAAAAAGTATTAATGCTAGAACATAAAAAACACCTTTGCGTTTCACTATATACAATTTTATACAGAAACCCTCTCCGCTCTGGCGGAAGAAAGATAAAAGATACATCTGTATGTAACAGGAGAAATACATTAGTAAACGCTCACCCTTAGCTTTCATATTGAAGGGCACTTGGTAAAGTGACGCAAATGTTTCCAAGTCTATAAGGATTAAACGTTAGAATCAGTAGGGGTGATACAATAGTGAAAGAAATATACTATTGATGTCGCGGAGTTCTTCATTGCTAATGTGTATTAATCACTATTATTGATGAATTAAGAAAGATTCAATAAAGAATTAAATAATAAAACTGTTACTTACAGTAAGTAGAAGCTACCAGTTCCTTCATTTCAGTGGAACACAGTTTACTGCCTCGCTTCCCCATACTGCAAATGAATGGAAGCTTAACAAATTGTATGAGTTTTTATCCTTTTCTTTTTATTTGCTTGAAAAAATATCTATATATGTTGCAGCTATGAATTTTCCCGAGTGAGTTGTTTGTTCTTCCTTTCTCTGTACTTCGTGGAGAACTACTGGCGCTAAACACAAGATTTATGAAAACAGGTATAAATATATATATATGTATTTACTTATGTATGTGTGTTCATGTGTTTCTATATATGTGTGTGTAACTAATCAAATTTGTTTTGGCTCTCGCGAAGCTGTATAATATCGTGGAATATCAATTAATGTCACATCAGAATGCTTTCTCTTTAAAATACCTTAGCCACCTGTGTGTGTTTCTCGCTTTATTTACAACCGTTAAAAAGCCGACATTGAAGAAAATAACACCGAAAATCAGCTGGCTGTAATGTAATCCCTTATTGAAACAACGTCACTTTTTAAAGAACAACAACCAAAGAGCGAGAGAGAGTAAGGAAAAGAGAGAAAGTAAAAAGGGGGGGGGGGAATAAAAGCAACTCCGACTTGTGTGAGAAAGGGATTGTTTTCTGCAATGAGGTAGCAACTGAAACTGTATTCAAGTCTGAAAAGAGTGACAGTGTAGGAGAGATGCATTAAGTGTAACGTAACTACTAAAACTCCACGACGCTGCCTACATCATATCGTTGGAATACAAGCACACAGTCCGCCTCACTGCCACACATCTAGTGCAATGTAAGTGTGTGTATGTGCATAGCATTCATACGAACATACAAGTGATGCGTATTTACGTACGAACGCACACATAACATGTGCATCACCTCGCGTGCGTGCATGATTTGCCTATGTATATGTGTGCGTGTAATATATATATATATATATATATATATATATATTACACGCACACATGTATATAGGCAAATCATGCACGTATTAAAGGTGACTGCATAAGCGCTGTTAAATATTAGGTATAAACACATAAAACGACGAGACGATACAAACGAAATGGGGGGGGGTAAAAGTAACAAGAAGTAAAACAAAAAATACAGTACAAGGGACCACCGTGCAGAAGCCATCTTCAGTTACTCACCAG
>JAOPJM010000001.1:14807933-14817933 GCA_027124095.1 Muusoctopus leioderma
ATATCATACTTATAGAGACTACATTTCATTGTTTTTTCTGTTGGCCTTGTGCCTAAATTAGAAACTATTATTATTATTATATATATATAAAATATATATATACTGTATTTCTGTGTGTGTTACACAATATTAAAACAATTCTTAAAAATTTTTCCGAAGCAGCACCCCCACAAATTAAAGTCACGAGCCGCCACTGGTGAGAGGGTCAGAAGGCTTGAGTGTGAAGTGAACGAAGGTAGAGAAAGCTAAGAATTAGAGAGGGGAGATAGAAAGATCCAATGCCACAAGAAAGAAAGACAAAAAGAAAAGGTGACATTCATGTAAGGAGGGGAAAACAGCAAGTAAAAGGAGTAGGAGACAAAGAGCAACTGCACCTAGGCAAGCTATTTAGGTATAAAGGCACCCAAGAATATTCTTAATGTAGAATGATCGAATCATTTGGCCAATAGTAGTAAACACATGTAAAATGCCCTCATTTATAGGTACACACACATACCCAAACACAGGAGTATACACATTTATAGACACACACACATATACCCAAACACATAGGAGTATACACATTTATAGATAGACACCCACATACATATACATAATATAGATATAAAATATTCTTAATTGAAAGAACTGAAAAATGATGACACTGGATGTGAGCTTGGGAAGAGGGGTGGAAGGCAGAATCATAGGAAGTTGGGGCATATATTCATACCATACACACTAGTGTGTCCCAGGTTGAAGATGAGATGCTTTTTACTTTGTGTTTGCAGGAATCAGTTGAGCCATGGTGTTGAAGAACACCACAGATTGAGAAGTGGTCAGGCAAGTTAAAATGATTGGCTACTGATTTAGGGATTTCCTGGGGTTGTTACTGACGTTGAGATCTTCACGGGACCCCATTTCACCTATGTACAGTATGTTGCATGCTATGCAGTATATTAGGTGGAAAAAGTACAGTTGAAGTGGTTGGTCACATTAACTGTGGACTTGGGGCCTTGTAAAAGTGTGGTTTGGGAGATGAAGAGACAAGTATGGCATTGTGGGCAGGAGTAAGTGGCAGTTCCAGGCTGGGTGTCGCTAGTGACAAGGGAACTCCTGACCAAAGGTCACACAGATTTTTGTCCCTTTTAAAGGAGGAATGTTGGCTCGGGAAAGATTGGAGCAGTTGCAGGGCCCAATTATAGAAAATGTAGAAGTTATGGAAGATGATGTACTGAAGCAGCCGAGTTGCAGAATGGAAGATGAGGTGATCTGGTCCCAGGCTAGCGAGAGAATGGCAGGAGTGTGGTTGTCTGGCTGATGGCTTGGGCTCAGCTGAGAACAGCATACACAAAAGGTTGGGGGTATCCACTTGAGAGGAAAGAGTGACACTTTTCCTCTGATTTGATGTCAAAGTCAGACCCTTTAGAGCAAGAAAAATTGTAAGGAGATGGTAGATTTGGTGGAGGGGGTGAAGAAGAAAATTCAAGATAGGAGTGAGAGTCTTGGTTCGTATCAATGTCTAGGAAGTTGATGGAAATGTTGGAGAGGGTGGAAATGAATTCTAATGTGGGGTGGAAATTGTTAACAAAAGAAATGAAAAGGGGGAGTTGCTCTCTAGCGAGTAAGATGAAACCGATATAATTATCAATGTAGCAGCAGTATAGCTCAGAGGGTCGGTCCAGTAAACTGAATGAAAATCTGGGCCTTAATCATCATCATCATCGTTTTACGTCCGCTTTCCATGCTGGCATGGGTTGGACGGGTGATTTCAGCCCGCGTTGCCTCCTCATTGGAGTCACCACTCTTCCAGGCAGGTCAGCGGCCCACGTCTCGCTCGTAGGTTTCATTTGGCATGGTGTGGCTTACAAACAAGTTACTGTAATTGGGGCCCATCCTGGTACCCATAACTACTCTGCTCAACTATTAGTAGAAATCATCGAAGGAGAAGCAGTTTAAGGTGAGGGCAAGTTCAGCGTGGCAGAGAACTATGGGGTGCTGGGTTCAAGTATTGTGCAGTGATCAAAAAAGACTATAAGGTCTGAGAGGCCATTGTCATGGAAGATGATGTAAATGGATTCCTCCAGTGAGTAGGAAAATGAGTTGAAGCGATGAAAGCATGGTTAATATCACTGATGTGGGATGGGAGGGCAGCAACTATGGGCGACATAATAAAGTTTGTAGAGGTAACTAAAGACGAGTTCAGTGGGGAAACTGCAAGATGATAGGATGGCCAGGATTGTTGCACTTGTGAAGTTTAAGGAGGAAGTTCAGATTGTTTCAATGATGAGGATGGTGGCTGTGGGCGGAAATAGAAAGAAGAGTTGGCATACAGTGGTGGAGATGAGTTTCTTGTTGTGAAGGGTAAAGTCCTTGGGTAGTTTCTTATAGAACTGCTGGTTACTAAGCTGATGGAGTGCTTCCTCCCTGCAGAGGTCTATACATGGAACCACCATAGCTCCACCTTTGTCGGTCGGTTTAGTGACAATGTCGTGTCAGTTACAGAGTTCAATAGGATAGGGGGTGATAAATGACACAGTAGTAGATGGAAATTTAATAGGAGTATACTGGGTGAGACCTAGTGATATATTATACATCCCAATTTCCATCACTACCATTATTATTCTAACGATTGTTTTGCCATGCTTGCACTGGTGGGCGAGTCTTCCCCAACACAGTTTTTTTGTTTTTTTTATTGTTAACTTCGGATAATTGACAATTGTTTGTGGTTAATGTGCAGGCATTATTTTTTTTCATATGTAATGTTTTTGCTCAGAAATTGTTACTATTGTGAGTATATAGAGCATGGGGAATCATTGCTGCAGCCTGAATTTGAATATATTTGTTGTTGTTTTTATGATAGTATATTCTTTTATCCTTTTACTTGTTTGTCATTTGACTGCAGCCATGCTGGGGCACTGCCTTGGAGGGTTTTTAGTTGATCAGATCGATCCCAGTACTTATTTTTAAGTCAGGTACTTAGGTACTTAGGTACTTTATTGCTAACTTACGGGACATAAACAGACAGATACTGAGACACAGATGCACACACATATATATATATATACACGACAGGTTTCTGCACAGTTTCCGTCTATCAAATTCACTCACAAGGCATTGGTTAGCCCGAGGCTATATTAGAAGATACACACACACACACACACTCGCCGAGGGTGCCACGCAGTGGGACTGAACCCGAAACCACATGGTTGCGAAGCGAACTTCTTAACCACACAGCCATGCCTTTGAAACTTTTATACTTTAGTAATGAAGCTCTTGTCGAGAAGACTATATCGTCTTATCTGGTAACGCGTCATAAAGTCTATAGTATAATAAATGTTAGAAGTCCAGTATGTGATACATTTGACTATTGTATATCCTCTGTACTCACGTCATTCAAGATAAACACGATTTCAAATGTTTACTAGAAGGTAGACAACTACAAAATTCTTTTGACAACTATTAGTTACTTCCCTTGAATTGCTTGATACTTTCAAAGTGAATTTAATTTTTTTTGTGTAGGTCTAATATTTTACATTACTTTTAGTTTACAGCCCTTTTTCTTGACTTTAGAGAAAAGAAAATATATGACTGGTTACTAACTATTACTAATACGAGTGAGGGAAGGAAACAAATTACAGGTAGTGTGTTGAAGTTGAAAGATCCATCTTTAAATCAACTTTCAAATGGTACTAGGTGAGAAGTTAGAAACTTGCATCCTTTTAGGATCCTAGTGGTGACCTTTAGTGCTTTAAATTTCATTCATTAAAAGTTCTTTCATTGTGTATTTTTCTGAAATTAGTTTCCTGAAGTCTCAAGCTCAGTAATTACCAATTGGCTCAACAAAAAGTTGCAGCTAAATGTTTTCAAGTAATTGGTTATGCTTATCCATACTAGATACACTTGTCAACCAAAACTCAACGTGTATACGATACACGCCTAAGTCAGCTGGTAACCATTGGTTTATTGTGCTGGATTTATTTCATTGTTAATTTTCAATTAATGTGTGTACCTTTTTCTGAAATGTTTACTAGCAATTCAATCATGTCAAAAGAACAATGAATGAATGGAACAGAATATTCTCAATGAAGAATTGGAACTGCAATACTATTTTGTTGAGGTAGAAGATAAATGATGCCTTGGTAAATCCAACAATTGTGAATACATTTAATGCATATCAATATTATGTAACTCAAGTATTTAGATTCAGAGAAGGGGAATAAGTACAAATAACATCTTTCAAGAAAGAATGTAGCGACAACAAAATTAATACCATACATTTCTTTGAAAATTGCTACTAGTACATGTTACCAATTGAACCAGCAGATTCCTTGTTCCTACTGTGACGGAACTTGTGACTATTCACCAGAAATGAACTGACTTATAATAATGTCCTTATGCACATTGTTAAAACAAAGAGATTGACTTTTAACACTTCTCTATAGTTACCATTCAAAGTAATGTACACATTTAAGATGGCAGTAGCGGCAAACAACTTTCAAAGGAGTGTATAGTATGTTTGTTGCTGCTACACTAGTGCCCTCTTAGATACTATGTAGCCTTGATTCTGAGTCGCAAAACTTAAATGTGGTAATAAACTTCAATTTCCTTGAATACAGGAAAATCAGGTACGAAGTACTTGGGCCAATGCACATGGCATCCTGATCGGGTAGTCTGTACAGGAGGTGGGGGAGATGCTGAAGGAGGCCCAACTTATCTCATTCTCATCTGTTCCTTATGCTAAGGGAAGAAAGGTAGAAGTGGGCTTCTTGTCAAAGAAGACCACTTAATGTTAACTTATGAACAACATGAATTAAAGTTGTGTAACAAAACTTAGTGAAGGTGTTTATTATTCAATTATCTTAGATGAATAGACTGAGGTTACTGATTCAGTGAAATTGTTATAACTGCAAATAGTCATCGCCATGAAGAATTACCCTTACTGCAGGACACATGGAATTAGCTACTTGTTTAAAAGTAATGGAGATGTTAATATAAGAGTACCAATTACACTAGCGTGCCTACTAAAGTGGTTGCCTCGTGGTTCAAGCTCTGTTCAAACCTATTGTGCTTTTCTGTCTCGGGGTTAGAATGTCTAATATCATTTAAATTTGTATTTAGCAAGTATTGAATGGACAGATAGTGCATCTGCTGCAAGTGGGGAACATGAAGAATTTGTTGTATAACTACAAAATTAATTGCCAAATCCAGATACTTTTTTTTTTTTTTTTTTTTTTTCAAATGTAAAAGACAATCTTTGTACCAAATCTATAGGTATTGTAAACTACATTTGCACAAATGCATCATGTCATGGGCAATTTCATAGCACACTTTATCATGATGATCAGTGTGAATCTGCCATACTATTCTAAAGTCTACTGATTAACACAAGGCCAAACACTTGGTTCTTTTTTGGCGAAGATAAAAGTTTGACAACATAAATTTTTGAAAAACTGAATCTAACTTGTTGAACTGTTAAGATTTTTGTAGAAATGTTATACGAGATATAATGTCAAAGCAAAATAATTTTTTTTTTTCTTCGGCAACTTAAAACTAAATTTACAAATGTGGCTAAAATTCCAGACATTTCAGAAACAGCTTAACATATTAAAATCTCTTCTGACCTGACTCGAATTTATAATTGAACACTTTCCTGAACTAAGGTAATTTACTAATAGGATACTGAGAATAGCGGACATTAAAAAAAAAAAACATAATTGTAGCCTTTAAGAAAAATGACCTCATACTGGAATTATTATTTTTTTTTAACCACACCCGACTGAGAAATGAGGACCAACAATGACTTTGCAGGCCCTCCTAGACTGGTGAGGATGAATGTGGTTGAAGTTTAGCTCGAACTTCTGGAGGTTGTTGTCTGAAAAACATGGGCAGGGATTGGAGATGAGGTAACAAGGGAGCCTCTATGTGGTTGCTTCACCTGCTCGAAATAGCAGCCAATTACCACTAAAATCACACCCTACAACCTTAAAAATTCAATGAAATATTACATAATTTTGTCCTAGATACCCTTAAAAAGATGGCAAGGTCACAGCTAGAACAACTTTGATAATTAGTCTGCTAATTCAGGGATGACTTGAGGCTAAACAACATTTAGCAAGGAATGAATTCCTTGCTAAACAGTTCTGGAAGAATGATGGAGAAAATGTTTAGTGCAGAGTTTGGTATGGGTGAGATACAAAGGAAAAGCTGCTTGGTAGTTCAGAGGAGCAAAAGTCAAAGCAACAGTAAGAGTCAAATAGAAGAAACAGTGCATCTGTGAGCTATTGATGTTGGTTAATTTTGCCAATCAGCCTGATGGCTTTTCTTTTTCTGAATGTGGTCTAGGAGTTTTATGTATAACAGTGGCACAACACCAGATATGTAAGCAGTACTCCATTGTGGGTCACACTTGAGCTTTAAATAGGGTCAGCAACTGATCAGCACCAAAGTATTTTCTGACCCTAAAGCAGAAGCCTGGTCTTTGGGATGCAGTTTTGCAATGTTATATACATGAGGTCACCATAGTATTTGTAGTAAACTTGAGGTTTTCATTGGGTGTTGTTTGGGCATACTACATATTAAGGAAACTGTCTTGCACCGATTGTGTGTTGGTGCCATTAAAAAGACAACTAGGTTGCCATGTTCCCATTGAAATGCTTTCAAGGTTTCTGTTCATGAAAGCAATGCAAGTTTGGCATGATGTTCTTAGGTTGCATGTGAATGATGCCCGTGTATAGAAGGCTAAGGAGGAGTGAAGGGTGGTAACAGCTGTACTATATTAAGTAGCTTCACTTCCTCTTAAAATATGGCCACTGTTTCTAAGTCCTTACTATTAGAACATAGTGAAAAGAGGTCAAGTGAAATTAATTATGATAGAGGACATTTCCAGACCGTAAAAATAAGAGATCTTCCAAATCTCTGTATTTTTTTAAAAAGTTATAAGGATTAAAAACAGGCAAGCTACTAGCAAGAATTATCAAGTCAAACATAAATTCAGATTCAATTATTAATCTTTTCCACTAACACCCAATTACAACTTTCTTTTTAGCCTTCTTCAAAACATCAATATGAATTCCGCTTGTTTCATCTCTTCAATGCAATGCAGTGTTCTTCGCTTCAGAAATAAAGATAATTTTGCTATAATAGCAATCATTTTTAATTAACATTTTACAAAAAATTTAAATAAAACAGGGAAAAAAAGAAAAGAAAAAAGAAAACTAATTTATACAAACAAAAGGGAAAAAAAAGTTTTATTTACAATTAAAATCTGCCCTGCAGTAGCAGTGATATTTACATCAGTATATACAACCAGCCATTGTGAGCTGCTTTAACTATACAAGCACAGCCGCTCATAGCATACATTCAGCAGGAACCTGGACAAAACTGAGCCTACAAGTGAGCATTAAAGAATGGTAACATGTTTTCATGGTTATAACCTCATCCCTTTAGTTGCATTCAACCAACAATTCTTGCAGAAATAAAAAAGCAAAAATTATTATTTAAATTTTTTTTCTTTTTTCTTTTTATGGCTTTATCCTACCTAATACATTTGAATTTGAAATGTTTTGAATACTGGAGTTATTGCACCAATTATAACACCAATTTAATTTAATACTAAAATATGAAACTGATTATGTACACTTGTGGTAAAACAAGAGTCTGAAAAATTGTTCAAATTTAAAAAAGTGAAGGGAAATATTCTTCCTGATCTGAATAGCTAAGAATAATGAAGAGCAGTAAATGTGTTGAACTGTCAATATGAAATATATAAATATTAATCTTGGCAAGTGAAGTATATACTCCAAATCACCTCTGATGACAATGCTTATATGATCTGAAGTTCTGCAAGTGAATTTCGAATGTCAGTTAAAAGATATGGTGAATGAATGTTTACATTCCACTAGACCCGATTTAACAAATATTTAAAAAATAAATTACGTCGAAGAAAAAAAAAAATGGCAAAAGTAAATGCATTTTAAAGTGCATAATTATTTAAGAAATAAAAAGGGAATTTAAAATTGAAATACTTGATTAACATTTAGTCTTTCTTAAAACCATATATATATATATATATATATATTTATATATATTTATATCTATATCTAAATATATATACATACACACATGTAGAAATATGTGTGCATATATGTGTATGTGTGTGTGTGTGTGTGTGTGTGAAAGATGAAGAAAATCAAGAATATACTATACATAAAATTCCATTTTTTTTTTTGCAGTAAAACAGGTAAAATTATATATTCAGTCCAACAAGCAGAATATGGGTCTTCCAATTATGAAAAGACAAACATACAAAGACATTTAACAGCTTAACATTTGAAATAGTAATGACAAAAAGGTTCTTAATGCAAATTTCAAAAGACATATCCTATGAAATCTACCAATAAAATACCAACTAAATACTAACGAACTTCAAATCTCAAGGGAAAATTGCTTAATAAAATAAAAAATAGGCAACATTGTCTTATTTGATCTAACTGTATCTAATTAAATGCCCCAATGAAATTAAAAAATGAATGAATAAACAAACTATTAAAAGGAAATGTGTGTGTGTGTGTGTGTGTGTGTATCTCTTACCTGAAAAATCCATTAATATCCATCCTTAGTTTATTTCACAACAGAAGTTTAAATTTTAGTTTTTTTTCCTATCTATATTAAGGGGACATGGCAAAAAAAAAAAAAAATATATATATAATTGAAGCTTTTTGTTTTTTTTTTAAGGGAAGGAAGGAAATATTACCGGGAAGAAATCTGAAAGTGAAATATTTGAATATTGGACAGCTACAAAAATATATAGTTATAAAGTGTTTGAATATGTTGCATGCTAAGTATATTAATTAAAGAGAATACTTAATGAATTAACTATCAAGTAGAAATAAAATACAAAATTGAACCACCAATTATAAAAAAAAAGGCTTCAATTTCTTCTTTCTTTTTTTTCTTAGAAAACCTATTAAAAATTATAACGTGATATTAGATAAACTTCTGTAACTAAAATATTTTAAAATATCATGACTATTATACCCCAGACGGTAATTGCAACGAATTGACAGAGTCATTAGCATGTCGGACAGAATGCCTTGCAGTATTCATTCCGGCTCACTGCACTCTGAGTTCAAATCTCGCTGAGATTTAACTTTACCTTTCATCCTTTCAGGGTTGATAAAAAAAAGTACCAGTCTAGGGTGGTGGACTGGTGAAATCAAAAGAGCATTGAACGAGATGCATTGCAGTATTTGTTCCAGCTCTTTGTGTTCCGAGTTCAAATCCCACTGTGGCCTACTTGGGTGGTAGATTTAATCTGTTGCCCGGATTAACGGCACCACCACCTGGGCCTTGGGTGCTTTTATCATAGTCGACTGTTGCAAGCATTCGGGCCAGGTCTCCAATTTCAGAGGCCCTGGAAAAAGAGTGATGTGCACTGCCTTCCCTCCAGACTAAGCAGTAAAAAAAAAAAATGTAAATTTGTTGCTATATTTACGAACCCTTTTAAAAATGAAATCTAAAACAAAGGAGACAGGATTCAGTGAAAAATTACACCACATCATCTAGAATGTATTTTTAATATCAGATACTAATACTTGGAGAGTGTTCAGAAGAATTTATTCCATTTCAGAGGTAAATAATGAGTATAATTAATGAGAATATATCATTAAGTTTAATGCAAAGTAACTAAATCATATTTAAATTGCTGGTTTAGGTAGAATATAGGGCAAATTTGAAACGAAATACAGAATTTAGCTTGTTAACTTCGAAACTATGTCCCATGCCCTAACATGCTTTCATAAAACAAACCTTATAATATTTGATTTCTTGGGGTGTAGGTATTGCAATTAGATTGATCTATTTCAGTAATCAGAAACTATCGATTCCAAAACTAATTGATTCTTGAGTTGCAATGAGTTCAAAACAATGAAACAAAAAAGATTAAATTTTGTTTAAAATAAACTAAGCCTTAAACCTAATTAAGAACAGTTTACAGTAACAGTAAATCAAACAAATTCTTTGC
>JAOPJM010000001.1:14825400-14835426 GCA_027124095.1 Muusoctopus leioderma
ACAAGGCATTGGTCGGCCCGAGGCTATAGTAGAAGACACCCAAGGTGCCACGCAGTGGGACTGAACCCGAAACCATGTGGTTGCGAAGCAAACTCCTTAACCACACATCTCTCTCTCTCACACACACACACACAGTCTTGTTTTTACCTGTTAGAAAAAATACTTTGAAAACCAATAGGGAAGCTTATTTAAACGTAGAAAATTTCTAAGCAATTTAAACTCAACAGTTTAAGAAACAAATGATTAAGCTCACCTTTGATTACCTGGAACTTCACAAGGAAACTGAGGGCCAATCGTATGTCGTAATACTAGAAGAGCATATTCAAATGCTTGTTTTACTTGCATAGCACCATAAGAACTCCGACCAATATCATTTCCTGGAAATAAAAGAAATAAACCGAAGATTGGAATGTACAAAGTAAAGTTTCTAATAAATGGATCAAAATGCATTCTTAATCTCAATATCTTAAATCTTATCTTAAAACCATTCTTTAATATTATATTTTAAGCTAGTAAATATATTTCACTTCTTTGATCAAAAACTCACAAAACAGAAGCAGTGAATATGGCGACCTTATGGATGTAAGTTACAGTTTAATACCAAGAAATTCATCTTAATTTAACAGTTTTGCAAAAGATTTGTGTAAGGAAGAGGGGACATTATTCTTCTTTATAGTCTCTTTGCTACAAAAAATGATGGCAGCAAGCTAATTAAGAGTAATCATGCAGTTTTGTGACAAAATGTACTTGTTACCAAAATTCATGAATCATGTGGTTCTTGAAAATGCTTTGTGAGCTAAACTTAGCAGAATGCATCAGTATAAGTACCAGATTTCTTCAAATGAGAGTTCCACCAAATTTCTTGCACAAACCATAATTGGTTACAGGCATGGCCTTGTGGTTAAAATTTTCGCAATTATATAGTTCCGGGTTTGATCCAACTACATGGCACATTGGGCAAGTGTCTTTCTACCATAGACTTGGATAGACCCAAATCTTGTGAGTCAAATTGGGCAGACGGCAACTATGCTGAAACCTATCAGATGGCATGAACAGATTTTTGAGTGATGGTTGCTTTTTCACCCCATGTCAACTCTGGTTGAGCAGACCTATGACCAAAGGCATTCCAGCCATGAGCATTCTGTCTTTTTCCTATGTGCAGGGAACCAAGGACCACATTATCCAATATGTCCTTTATTCAAGATGGTAAGGTATGATTTGAGGTTGATTTGGGGCTACTATTTCTAGCAGGTCAAGCGATCATGTAGAAGCTCCTTTGTTGGTTCGTTTTCAGTAGTAGTAGACCTAATCGGTTTATCATTACCACCCAGCACTTGGATCATTTTAGTAGTGTCCGGTGTTGTAAGGATTCAGCTCAACCATCTGAGGATAAGGAGATCTTACCCCTTACCCATGCAAAAAGGTCATGGGCACTCATGACTAAGCTATAAAAGAAATTTAATCAAACCTGTGGCATATTGCTCAAGTGATTTTGGAATATCCATTTGCTTGCCAGCACAATGCTACTCTGCTGTATTAGCCTCACCATAGTCCAATTTATTTGTTCTTTAATTTAACTATATAAAAACAAGATTCCTTGGGAAAGAAACACTTTAAAATCATTTGTAATCCTATATTAGAACATAAGCAAAATTGTGTTAACATCAAATGTTTATCTTGTAAGAGTAAAAGTCTTTTTTTTTAAATATGAAAATAGATTTCTCAATTTTATTACTAAATTGTTAAGAATTCACAAAATTAAATAAGAGACAAACCGACATGTAGGCAGAAACAACAAACAGGAAGCTGACAGACAGGCAGACTGACATAAGGAAATAAACTGACAAACTGAAGACAAACAAAAGTAAGAGACAGCAAAAAATGAAAGAAAATGAATATTTTCCTTTATGTAGAGAACAGAATATGAAAAAGAAAAAAGGTTATAAATAGTATTTGTAATAAATTTTGTATAAATAACCCCCAGCATTTTGGCAACAGGTTTTTGAGTAACAACTTAAATGCAAGGGAACTTAACAAATTACTGAAAAACCTTACCAATCGTCAACGGATCCTCAATACATAACAAAGATGGACGGTAACCATTTTCCATGTCTTTTTGAATCTCTTCTTTTGGTACATATGAACCGCCATCCTTAATTCGAATACCAGTTTTTAGATAATTAAAGTTACGACCATAAAGTTCAAAAAATTCAACCAATAGTATTCCAAGGTTTGGTTCACAAGTATTAGCTTCTAATCGAGGATGAAGCTGAAAATATATTTAATAAAGTTTTCAGAAAATTAAGAATATGTAAAGTATGTAAAAAGGAAGAAAAAAAAAAGTCCTGGTTCAATTATCAGATCGTTAAGTATACTACTAAAGACTTGCCTTTCTAAAACGTGAAAAGTATGTCAGCCAGGTGGGACCTATTCTTCTGGCTTTTTACAATAGTAAAATGAACTAGTTTGAATTTAAGTGCTACGTTGTGTACTAACTGATTGCTGGGATCTTAGCACCACTCTATAGCATTAGCTAAAAATATGCAGCAATATTTAAGTGTTTTGCAATATTTCAATTTTTTTTGTTTGTTTTTGTTTTTTTTACATGAAAAACGTTTTTACTTTATTCTCAAATTGGAATAGGTAACTTGGTTTCACTTACTAAGATCAACCATTCAAATGTGGAATGATACCTACTTAATTGAAAGAAAAGTATTTGTTTTAAATGATTTTTTTCTAAGACAAGAACAATTTCATGAAGGAAAGATAAATACTCAATTTCCCAACAAATTCTAATACTTATTTCTGAGAATCGAGAGGATGTAAAACAAGAAGAAATTTTATATACCTCTCCTAACTTTAATCTATGCTCTTTATGAATCAAAACAACATTAGCTCAGTTTTTTTAATGTTAAAGGTTATTAATGCTTTAAAATCATTGTATATTCTTCTCAATGCTCTTAATGTTTTTCGTATTTTTTAATTAGAATAAATGTTAATATCCTAATGTCGTTAATTAGAACCATCACATATTCATCTCAGATATGAAAGATAGAGTTGAGAATACGAAGTACATTTTCTTTCTAGCTGTGCACCTGTCCTAACCCACCCTCACCACATATTTCCGTAAAGTCTCTTCCTGTTTCCATAAAGCCTTGTCCGGATGCGTTTCCCTAGTAACTAGCAACGGTCCCACGATCCAGCAGCCTCATTTCTTCATTCATTATATAAGATATGAGGATAATCTCTCAGGATGCTAATTATAATTATTATAATAATAATAGTATTAATAATAACCGATAACCAGCTTCATTCACAAACATGCTAAAACTTGAATATAACATGATTTAGCACAAACTCCTAGTATGGTAAATTTTATGGTAGCTCATTGGTGAATGTGAAAGAAATAGCAAATTAATCAAAGGTGGAGACAACTTATTCATGTGTGAGAAACTCGCTTGTGGCTCGACAGCCACAGAAACCTTCTATGTTTCAAATGCAGAGATCAAGAAGTAACCAATCCAACCACTGGAAATCTTCCTCCCTGGTTCAAAACTTTACAGCCACCACCATTAACATTGGTACAATGAAAGGTAGGTCAGGTGAGATTGTTGAGATGCTGGAGCGAAGACTAGTGAATGTATGCTGTGTGCAAGAAACAAGATAGAGTGGAGCCTCAGCGAGAGTCCTGACCGGCAAAAAACAGAGGTATAAATTCTTCTGGGTGAGTAACAGTGATGGGCTAAGGGGAGTAGGCATATTGCTATCAGAAAATTTGATAGATAAGGTAATTGAGGTAGCCAGAGTGTCTGATTGAATAATTAGGCTCAGACTAGTCATGGACAGCAACTATCATCTCTGCATATGTTCCACAATCTGGGCTGGCAGATGAACCATTTTTATCGTGGTCTCCCCCTGACCCATCTTGGAGAGTGGGGACACCAAATATGAACTGACTCCGTCCAGCCCATGCCAGTATGGAAACCTGACATAAAACAATGATGATGAAAAAAAAAACAAAGCATTTAATTCAGTTTAATACTGGATGTACAAAATACACATAGCCAGGCAGTCAAGTAGACACACACACACACACATATAACCTCTCTAAAAACACTACCCATAATTTAAACTCATAAAATTAATACACCAGTTATCAGTTGCAATTGTACTTCATAAAGAAGCATTAACGATACCAAACAATAAGTAACAGAGAATCAAGAGAAATTTGGGATTCTTCAGGGGTTTCTAAATACACTAGTACTGGAGACAACTAACATTCTAGGAATACATATAAAATTATTACTATCAACATGTATTCTTTTGTAATGACTGAAATGAATGTAAACTTATAATCCAATGTCAGGTATTAAAACAATTTAAACATTTACCTGTAAAAAGCTAACAGTGAGAAGTATAAGGCAATATGAACTGATTCCACCAGTGAATACTTCGTTGAGATCTCGCTGTAGAAGGAACTGTTTGAGCACCAGTACCAAGTATTTCAAGTGTGGAAACTCCTCCATATAACTCTACAGGATAAGATAAAAGAAAAGCTTTTAGAAATTTTATTTCAAACACCAATACAAAATTTGCCTGTAATATGTTTCGTAAATAATTACATTTGTTGATATTAAACAGCTAATAGTTAGATGAATAAAAAGAGAGTTAAAGAAGGAGCATCAGGTGTCTTAGACATGCCCAAATGGCTGCAAACTGCCATTACTCTACTCATTCCAAAAACTAGCCAAACTATCCATTTAAAATATGGTACTGAATTATCCTTTAACAAACATGTATAAAACCAAAGAAATTTGCTTGTCATGGTTCCTAAAGGAATGCATGTGCAAATAAAACCTTAATTCAAATGAATTTGAAGCCATTCTAACATAAGGTTTTGAGTTGTTGTTAGTGATAAGTAAACATTTGTACACAATATCTTTGGCCATGTAGTTAGATTCTAGAGGGCAGTTGTTGGTATTAGAGCAGTTGAAACAATTGGTATACTGCTTATTTGTTTTGTTATGTGTACTAAGTTTAGAAGTGTTATAATATGCTAAATTATGGTCAAGGTTTGAGGTAGTTGAAAATGAAAGTTTGATAGTATTTTTATTAAAGATCTGATAACATCTACAGTTTAAGGGGAAATGCTTCTAAAGGAGATTTGAGCCAATGCATGGCTGTGTGGTTAAGAAGTTCGCTTTGCAACCACGTGGTATCAGGTTCAGTCCCACTGCATGGCACCTTGGGCAAGTGTCTTCTACTATAGCCTTGGGCCAACCAATGCCTTGTGAGTGGAATTGGTAGACAAAATCTGTAAGAAGCCTGTCCTATATATATATATATATATATATATGTATGTGTGTGTGTGCATGTATGCAAGCGTATGCTTGTCATTGCTGGACACCATTTATCGATTTGCTGGTGAGTTTATTTACATCTCCAAATTACAAGATGCCCAGCTGTTCAGTGGTTCCATGGTAGGATTCCCATACTTAATCAGTATGGTTGGTGACAGGACGAGTATCCGACCATAAAATGCTTCCTCAAGAAACATCCGTCCAAGCCATGCTAGCATGGAAACACAGACGTAAAATGATGATGATATATTTACAAATTATGTAAATGCTTCCTTAACTTCAATGAGCTGGTTCCCATCTCCAGTTTCATACCATATATCGTAGATAAAAGGTAATATTTCTTCCCTTGATGGAACAGCAGTCTATCATATGTAACATTCTGTGAATGATCTTTCAACTTAACTCCCAAGCAGCTCACTAAACTGAGGCAATGTAGAATGCAGTGAGTGTTCTATCCGGAAACTCAACAAAACAAAAACACATCTTGCATCAGATTTGGATTCTGCCAAATATTCTTGGTTTATAGCTGTCTTCATCCAAATTGACAACTGTTTGTGTAAATTAGTTTAACACCACAAATGTTTTCCATATTTTGACAGTCTCACTGACAGATGACATACATAAGTTTTTGAACCTGTCAAATTTGATATATGCTAACTATCTTCATGAAGCCAAACTTAGCAGTATTGGTGCGGAAGTACACTAAATTGCATAACAACCAGATGTACTGTACACTGATGATCCATAACAACCAGATGTACTGTACACTGATGATCTATAACAACCAGATGTACTGTACACTGATGATCCATAACAACCAGATGTACTGTACACTGATGCTCCATAACAACCAGGTGTACTGTACACTGATGATCCATAACAACCAGATGTACTGTACACTGATGATCCAACATGGGAACCTCTATATTGTCCCTTGATTTGCTAAAAATGTAGCAGTCAAATCTCCCTGAAATCACATTCCACTGTCTTCAAAAAGGAAGAATACATTACATAATGACGTCTTAGTCGATATATTGTGTCTGAAAAACAATAGGCCTGCTCGATCAAGGTTGACAACAACAACAACAACAACAACAGTTATGAGTAAATGTACAGATGTGGCAACATATATATAGTCTGTGCCATAGAATTTGTAAATTCTTCTTTAATTCATCACTAGTTGTCTGAAGATGTTTCTTAGAAGAATTCTTTACATCTGTATTGTTTGTATATTTTTCTTCCCCCCCCCCCCACACACCTATTCCACAGTACTCTCTCTCCTCAATATGTTGTTTTTCCATTTGGTGGCTGTATTGATGAGAACCAATCCACCAACAAACAATCTTTGTTTTAATTTCTGTTCAAAGTTACTATCTCCCTGTTTTCTACCTCACTGGGTTTGCTTAAAGGTTATTTTTTTTTTTAAGTATTAGTCTGAAGAGGTGGAGTAGTACTCATGATGTTTGTGGCCCCTCTCAGAATGGTGAGATCCTTCTAAGCATGTGTTATGTTCAACGTGAACTTCAGTAGGTGTCAGTGAGCAGTTTCCTACTGCAAGAAGCAGATGATGTTGTAGTAGCAGTAGAAAAGGCAGTTAGAGAAAATAGGGTGTTTGTGACTCAGTGCATTATAAATGAAGGCATCCCTAAAGTAGTTGGAGTTTTTCTTAGGACTTTCAAATCTCCTGAGTTATTATTTTCTAAGAAAATACTGATGGCTAAATTGGTAGGATAGTGGGCAACCTTTGAGTTGTCAGTGGTTCATTTCCCGTCAACAGCACGGTGCTGTTTCTAAAAGTACCATGGATTATAAAAACTCATACCTGTAAGCAACAGCAGAATTGATGAGTGATTCATTGGCATGCCTTCACTGCCTCCCATGTGAAAACCTAATTATGACAAGCTACTGTCTCCTATCCAGGGAAGTATTACCTCTCATCTACTTAATTGCTCAAAAACTGGAGGTTAGCACTAGCTGTTTGGATCCTTCTGATCAGCAAGTGATTATCTTAGATTAGTTATTTATTTCTATTCACATGATGTGATACATTCTTCCAGGGGTAAGGGGAACCCCACTTTATATTGTGATGAGTTGTAGTAGTACCAGGGCAGGTAGTAGACCAAAGCAAACATGCTTGAATATCCTCTGGTGTTTAGTAGGCTTTCTGACATGACATCATGCCTAATGTAACAGAGTAAGATAATATTAGTAGTGCAAGGGAATATTTTTGGACAGCCACTAATGACCTCAGTTGACATTTAATGCAATAATTCCACACCACATTAGGTCACAGCTGGGTGCATTGGCTGGTATCTCTATTCTATTCTTTCTATTATATTATTTTCTCTTCCTTTCCTTTTACGCATGAGTTGTTTAATGGCTATTTCCTTCTCCTAAATTACACAGAAACTCCCAGTGAACCTTCAGTCGAATTTAATGTACTGTTATTATCCAATCACTCTGAGTCTGAAGGAAACTCTTTAAAAATAGTTAACGAGTTAACTCTGATTCTGACGTAAACTCATTAACGCTATGTATTGCACAACTGTCCAGTCGACTCAATCATAATCATCATCATCAGTCAGTTAGCCAGTCTGTCAGTCATGGCCACAACTGGTGTTATTGTTGCTACTACTGCTGTTGCTGTTGTTCATTCCATTGTTCTTTTATAGTCAAAAACTGTACTGAGATTCACTGGTTGGTTTGTTGTTGTCATTGTTGTTGTGTTGTTAATTTCTGTTGTTATTATTGTTTAACCTCAGGCTAGTCCTGATTCAGTAGACCTTATGGTCAAACACATTCCAGATTTGACCATTTAGTGTTTATTTTTATTTTTTTTTGGTGGTTTTGTGACATAGTGCATTTACGATTACATTACTCAATCTGTGTTTTCCTTTTCTTTTAAAGACAGTAGGGTGTGATTTCAGTGAGGCTTGGCTGCTATTTCCAGTAAGTTGCATAACCACGTAGATGATCTTTCTACGTTCAGTGTTGATTTTGTTGTTGTTGTTGTTGTTTAGCTTCAATGATAATCTCTGATCATAGGCATTCCAACAACTCAGGGAAACTCTATGCAGTAACCAAACCAATGACAGAGCCTCTGAGCTGTTGTTTAACTCTTAACATCCTGTAGGACACGGTTCCACATGTTACCATATTATCAAATTGATATAAATCACTGAACTATATATATATGGTGAAATTGAAATATTTTTGTGTGAAAACACCTTAAGCACCTGTGTTTCTTATCTGTAAATTTCACAATAAATAAGCTTAAAAAAACCCACTTATAGACATTTTTTGCTGAATCATTACAGGACTTAGAAATTTTTTTTACAGGATTTTAAGAGTTAAACTGTCAGAAATAGCAGCCGAATCTTCCTCAAATCACACACCCTTTGGTCTTAAAAAAGAAAGGACACATTGGACAATGTACAAAAAAGACAGCATGGTTATGTCTTGAATGCCTTTTTTCATAGGTCTGACTGATCAGAGCTAATCTGGAGCTAAACAAATACTAAGGTAGGTCGATGTACTAAAAATAGCAGTCAAGGCTCCCACAAGTCACACCTTACCTTCTTCAAAATGGAAAGATACATTACAGAATGTAGTCCTTGATATACACAAAGATGGATGGAAGGTTGTAGGTCTTCTCAAGCGAAAAGTAACCAGCCAAAGTTACCCCAAATCACACATCCTACCATGTTAAAAAAGGAAAATCACCATGTACAAAAACCAATGTCAATACCAAGTAAGATAGTGTGTTTATGATTGTTTGTGTGTGTGTGTATATATATATATATATATATCATCATCATCATCATTTTATGCCTGTGTTTCCATGCTAGCATGGGTTGTATGGAGATTTCTTAAGGCAGCATTTTACAGGTTGATGCCCTCCATTCCTGTCACCAATCATACTGATTTTCTAAATATGGGAATCCTACTACCGAAGAACCAAATGGCCGGGCATTTTGTTATATGGAGATGTAAACAAACTCACCTGCTGATCGATAGTGTCCAGTGATGACAAGCATGTGCATGCACACACAGATACACATACACACACACATACGTACATACATGTATATATATATATATTTATATATATATATATATATATATATATATCACAGGCTTCTACACAGTTTCTGTCTATCAATTCCATTGGTTGGCCCGAAGCTATAGTAGACGACACTTGCCCACAGTGTCACACAGTGGGACTGAACCTGAAACCACATGGTTGCAAAGAAAACTTCTTAACCACACAGCCATGCCTGTGTATATATATATATATATGTATAAATATATGCCTGTATGTATATACACACACACACACACACACACACACACACACACACATATATATATGTATATATGTGCCTATGTATATATATGTGCGTGTGTACATGTTTGGTTGTGCAAACAGGAGAAGAAAGTCCTCAATACATACAGGTAGTGGAGTTTATGCATTTATTCAAAGCTTAGACTTCACTTCATCACTACCATGAGTTTCCTATTTCTTTGGAAACTGAGTTGTGGACGGAGTGAGTGAAGCTTAGCTTCAAATCAATAAATTCAGTATACATTGTGTGTGTATATATATATATATCATCATCATCATCATCATCATCGTTTTACGTCCGTTTTCCATGCTGGCATGGGT
>JAOPJM010000001.1:14903944-14919500 GCA_027124095.1 Muusoctopus leioderma
ATACATATTATTTAAACACAAATGAGAAAACAAAAGATACCACCATGTAGAGTCCGTTTTCTCGTTTGTGTTTAAATAAAATGTATTTGCTTACTGAATTTATCATTAGCGCTACACAGTATCTCCAATTTATATGTTTATATTATATATATATATATGTGTGTGTGTGTGTGTGTATGTATATATGTGGCTGTATGTTTGTGTACTGAGAGAGAGAGAGAGAAAAGGAGAGAGAGAGAAAAGGAGAGAAAGAGAAATCAAAAGAAGGAAACATTGAACAAAAATTTATATTCTTTAACCATTCCTTAATAAAACTCAAGATCTGTTTCCTTTTTTTTTGTTTTTCTTCTCTCAGCCTTTACTCTATTACATTACATTTCAGCTAATAAACCAGAGTAAGACATGGAATGTGTTAGATAGTTTGAGGAATCTAAGGAAGTTCCAAGCAGACACTCATTGCTATTCTGTAGATAACCAAGTCAGTGTTACAGTCATACTGTAGATATATAAGTGATACTAACAGTTGTACAGCAGAGTAGTAACTCAAAGCTTTAGTGTAGAGGTGATATTCACTCACTATTGTACTATAAGTATTGATATTTACAACTGTACTCTGTGAGTGATGCTCACATCTGGACAGTAGAGGATAGAGTAACAACTGTACAGTAGAGGACAGACTCAGATATGTACTGTAGAAAGGTTGGGTAATTATGTAGTTTCACTAATTGCCAGAGCAAGTGTTGTCTAGTTGGATGCTGCTATCCTAACATTGACTTGGACAATGATGATTTAAAAACTGCATGAATTTAAGAAGCACACATATTGGTTGGTTTTACTGCATATTAGATATACAGGATAATATTGATTGTAAATATAATAATTGTGATTCCAATAGGAATCAGTAAAGAGTTTGCTCTGTATTAAGAATGAGACTTGACTTTTATAGCACAGCATTGGTAATATTCCATCAAATTCCTGAGTGAGTTAAATGTTCTGAGATGTGTTTCTGTGTATGTGTGCTTGTGTGTGTGTGTGTGTGTGTGTGTGTGTTACTATTTTGTAAAGTAGAAAGGGATGTAATCAAATGACTCAACCCCAGGATATTACTTATACTTACAGCATCACTCTTAGTAGAATCTGAACTTGGAATAGCAAGGTGCCAAAGTAAATAGTAGAGTGAATGCTATAAAGCATGCACTTTATCTCTTTCTATGCTAACTCTACCAATTAAACCTATATGCTCAAAATTAAAACAGTGACCATTAAATCATATTAAATTGTGAAAGAGAAAGAAAAGGAGAGAAAGAAAAAGAAAACAATAGCTCTTAAGTTAGATGAAGGATGTCTAGTCTTACATGATAATAATCATTTTTTGTGTGCAATATCTCATTTGTTATTAATAAACTTTTGCTCCTTTTTCCCCGAACCAAATGCACCCAGGGTCCATTTGGGTAATGTAACAAAAACCTTATATTACAGGTGTAAACTTTTAGTTATTGGATATAAACTAGATATAAGCTAGAGATTCTTCTGGACAGCTATGTGTACATTTTATCCTTTTAATTAAGTCATGATTAAATAGTGTGTATAGTTTGTATAATTATTTCAAAGGTCTCCTCCAGTTTTATTTCTATCTTTTAGCAAACCCAGCCCTTCTACCCCCCCCCTCTCTCTATCTCACACACATAAATTAGTAATTAGTCAATCAGTTAAATGAAGCACTATTTTCTTCATTTAATTTGTTCATTATGACACAAAAAAAAAAAATTAATAGAATGAAAAGCGGTGATGATGGCTTCTACAAATTACTTTTCTTTCCAGTAAACTTGGGAGAGGCACATGGAAGGTTCTTGTCGTGGCTTGCCCATTATAAACCGGAAACTGAAATAATAAAGAAATATTGACATTAACAACAATAAAGTTTTTAATAAAGAAAATAGAGTGCAAAACAGCTCTTTGTATGATTTTTTTTAGTTAATTCATCAACAAGAGATTAGGTTATGTACAGTAGCCATTACATTATGCCCTTGTCAGCTGTGGACTGTGAAAGAGTTAACTCATTAACAATAGAATTTACTGTAAGAGTAATTATATATATGTGTTCAACACATAATTTTGACACAAGTTGTGTCCATAAATATGTTCAATTATCCAGATCAAATTTTAGTTGTCTTAATGTTTGGTTGTGATGAAATAAAATCCTATAACATAAAATGATTAGAATATTTACAGTAATAAAATCAAGAAAAAAAATGGAAAAAAGCACACTACTAAAGAGAACAAATTTACAACAAGAGAGAGAGAGAGAGAGAGAGAGCGAGAAAGAGAGAGAGAGAGATCATATTGCACGTGGAGTTGAGTTTCACATGAGTTAGACAAACAGACAAGTAAAGTAGAATGTCAATAAAAAAAAATGATATAATTGCAACGATTATAATTGCAAACATGTCCTGTATCTATGAAAGTTTCCTCAATGTTTGATGTATTATAACATTTACAACTATCATGTGGCTATGTAAATTTGTAGAAGACATTGGTTTGTTTGGTCAGAGTTCTTCAATATTTACAGTTTATTATCAGAAAAGTTAGTAAACTATTAAGACAAGTTATCAACTTAGTTTTGTCATTAACATATGCTGAGTCCCACAACTCATTCAATGTAGAGGAACAACTGAAGACTTCATCTTAATGTAGTGTATCTAGGGTATATCAGTTTGGTGGAGGCCATTCAATTGAACTCCTCACTGCAAGGTGGACTAAGCCATTTCAGAGTTTAACTATAGTGCATGTAACAAGACCACCAACCTCTCAGCTGATTATTCAGTACTCTATTGTGTTAGGCTGTTAGCACACTGTCAACATATACTTAACACAAAGGAATTTACTTAGTGATGAAACTGGAAACCGACAAACTATGAAGCTAATGCATTATAAAGTTAACAAGTTGCAAATGTAGTTCTAACAACATCACTACTATTATATAACATTAGACAATTTATTTGATGATGGAACAGTAAACTGAATAAAGTAATGACGAAACAGTAAATTCAATAAATTAAATAATAGAACGATGACATTTGAACATTAATAAAAGCATTTGAAAAGATTACATAAATAAAAAAACATTTATTCTGGAATAAGCTTTCAGAAGAAACAACAAAGACATCATTCCAAAGAAGATAGTGCAAAATAATTGTGTGGAGATTATTACAATAAGGAGGTACTAAGTGATAAACATTTATGAAAAACACTACACTAATTTATACAAGACATTGTCATGTACAAGACACTGCCAAATATGAGGAATAACCAAATACAAAAGACATTGTCACATATGAAAGAGAAAGACTGTCAGGTCACAGAGAGACTGCAGTGTAAAAGACATTGCAACTAGTTAGTTGTACTTAAATATTGTTGATTGATATATTGAAGGTTTAAACATAACTGAAAAAATATGCTCAAAATAAAGCTATCAATGATTTAATGAACTGGATCACAATCAGTTGTCTTGATTTTATTACTGTGTGTTTTCACTGATTAACAGACTGCTGTTGCATTTGAGTTTGGCAGGTACCAGAATATCTGTTATACACTATTAAAGTGCAGTTGTTATAGCAACTGTTGTACACCAGCAAAGTGCAATTGCCAGTATGTTAATACTGGTGTATAACATATAATCACTTTTTCTGAAGACCTGTTTCTGTAAATGGGAATGTGTATGGTGGATTGATTTGATCCCAGTATATTTCAAATACTCAGCTTATCAAAGCGACAGAGATGAAAGACAAAGTCGACCTTGTTAGGATTTGAATATAAAAACACGTGGAAACAAAATAGTTAAAATATCTACTCTAGCTCTCTATTAGGGGTGTTTCTATTCTCTCAAAGTATGATGCTGTTAGAATTAAAAAGAAATGGCAAGTTGTGGCACTCAGGATTTTGTGGAAGTCATTAGAAAAATAAATTAATCTGTTCTAATTAGACATTAAAACAGGGTTGCATACTCATTCTATTCATCCCACTGGACAATATGCTAGACTATGGGAAATAAAAGACAGTGATGTCAAAGACCACCATAATCAACACACCAATTTCTGAAATAACCCCATCAAAACTAATACTAACTCCCAATCAATTAACTTTCAGATATCTTAGTACCATCAGATAGAAATGTTCTTACAAGTACCAAAGACTAGAAGTATTGTGAATGTAGGAATTAAAACCCTACATAATACAAGTTTTAATGGTGTCCTTACTTGAAATATTTCAAGAGTTCATAGAATTATATATAGTATATAGTGTAAAGATACAGCTAATCAAAGTTAAGTAAATATGTAGCACCTGAGGACTGTCATTAGTCTTGGGGTACACCAACACTTTTTCCATAATCAATAGCAAAACTATTATTTGAAATATTATTATTATTATTGCCTTCTACATGAAGGTAATAATGACTAATTTTTTATATGGACATGAAGCATGACATTTTTGAAGTAGGAGAGGAGATAGGAGGTTGTGACATTTAAGCAACTAGCACAAAACCACATATTTGTTGGGAGGTTGGGTTAGTTTTATTGATCCTTGGGAAATGAAGGACAAGGCTGTCTCCAACAGTATTTGAACTCAGATCAGAGAGAAACAAAGCTACTGTTAGGCATATAATTCATCATTTCATAGCCTTCAGTATAAGATAATGTAATAATAAGGCTAGGCTGAAGGTAATCGTAGTAGCAATACTGATTTATTTTTGACTAGAACAAAGGTCCTATATTTAGAAGTAAAGAATTGTGATGTATGATATTCATACTTTCCCAATAGTTTAATAGTATAAATGTCACATTTCTCTATCTCCCCACACCCTTTTTTTTTACTGTTTCACATTCATTTTTGCATGTAAGGGATGATTTATGTGTTGGAGAAGTTGTTTTTACAACTGGATGCCATTCCTACCATCTCTAGCAAATTGGAATAAGTAGAGTTAGGTGCTTTACTTGAGACACAATACAACTATGACCATGTGGTCTGTGGTGCATAACCACTGTGCATCAAACTAATAAGTATTATAATTTCTTACAAAACCACGAAGCCAAATTTATAGGGGAATAGAGAGGGAAGATTGTAATGTTCATACCTTTTTCAAGGATGTAGGAGATTTAAGTGAAAAAATTCCAATTCATGTGAAAGTTATGTTAGTCTAAGGTCTGTTCCAAATAATAAAATAGATATCATAATATATGACTCAATATCAATATACGAGAAGTAATGTAGAGTACATTAGGGATCTTTAAAAGACACTGAAACTTATTTCATTGAATTAGGAAGATGGAAGCTAAGTAGGTTTTGAACTACAAGCAGTGTCATACCAAACTAATTACCATAAATCTTCTTGATCAACTCTTTACCATTTGCCCTTTACTCCCTTTACTAATAGAGATTTTGTTTTTAACATACAAAGAAGGAGAGAGAGAAACGTGACATTTATACTATTAAACTATTGGGAAAGTATGAATATCATACATCACAATTCTTTACTTCTAAATAAATCTTGTTGGGATCTCCTTCTGAGGGAAGGGGATCCCAACAAGATACAGTCAAGAATTTAGACCAAAGTATTACTATTTGTGCAAAATTTTCTGGCTTGCTATCCTAAATAATAATATATTTTTTGACTAAACATAAGACCAATACTATAGCTAATTGATTTGACTCCAGCGTATTAATGGTATTATATCAATCCTAGCAGGATAAAAAGCAAAATGACTGACTGAAAATTAAAACTATCAGATGACATGGTGTTTTATGTGCAGGAGAGTGCTTCTCTAAGCTACATCATAGGATTTGAGCTTAATACACAGCTAGTCAATGAAAAAAAAAAATCATTATATTCTAACTTCCTAGGTATCTGTTTACATCTACATGTTATTGTAAAATGTTTTGGTCACAGAGATAGTACAGTCATAGGCTTGCTTTTTTTAATAATTTACCACTGCATTAGAGGCTTACTCTACTTCCCTTTATAATATGGTTACTACATAAACACAAATTCTCAGATGAGAGGAAATGAAGTGAAATGACTATAATTGGATATTGAAACTGGGTCATAGATTCAGTTTGCCAGGAGCATACTGTTATTCTAAAGCATTTGCCACAAAGATAATAATAATGATACCTAACACAGACACAGACACAAGGCCAAACGTTTGTGTGGGAATAGTTGATTCTATCAGTCCTGGTACTTGACTGGTATTTTATTTTATCGATTTCCAGAAGGATGAAAGGCAAAGTTGACCTAACCGGGATTTGAACTCAGAACATAAAGGGACATATCTATTTAGTCCATCACTACACTCTTCCATCTCCCTAATGATAATAACCATTATTACAAATGTATATATAAGCAAAGTGTAAAACAGAAAGAAAGGTGGACCAGTTGCTATAGGCAAGGCAGCATCAATGGGCACAAACATGCAATAGTAATATACATTTGTTCTTTTTTATAAGGTTTTTTTCCTCACACAAGGCATACACACCACACTCACAACATATACACATACATGACCATCACAACACTGTGTTTTGGACTAATGACACTGCAAGTTATGGAAGCAAGCGAGAGAACATCTATTTGGTTTGTTTTGGATTTCATCAACATATGTATGAATAAATTATGGTTTTTCTGTTCTCGTTCTTGCATTTTTTTTTTACCTTTATTTTGTTCATTCAGATAAATAAATGATTTGGTAAAGAAAGGAAATCAATGACACGGATATACAAACAAAAACAAAAGCATCACGACAAACAAAAGGAGATGCTAAAGTAATAAGCACAACATAAAAAAACATATGAACGGGAAGACTCAGAATATGACGTCACCTGGCCTGATATGAGACACAATTACCAGTTGTGCGCTGGATTACTAAATAGAAAAGTCCACAGGGAGATTGAGTTTGTCCACCAAATTCTGGAAACTGAGAAAATATCCACAGGTCAGATTAAAGGATGTACTACACAATTAGAGCAGGGAAAAAATATAATATTAACAACAATAACAATGATTTTGTACATAGTCATGAGGCCTCGGATTAACAGAGGGAGTGGGGAGTGATGTTTATGCCTGTCTTGAGAGATTAAGTAAAATGAATAAAAGAAAATCTAAATGAAAATTGGAATAAAATTTCAAACTTGGTTCACTAGAGATTTACCACTACACCACAAAATGTGTACACCGATAATAATAATTTCTTTTGAGTATATACAATTTATTTTTGTAAGAGGAAGATGTAGAGTGGATTAAGTTGTTCCCCTTCAGAAGGAATAAAAGGCCAAATTGATCCTGGAAAAATTTGATCTCAGAACAGTGAGGTACAGAACTTTGGATACCATAGAGTAGCATCCCTTCCATCACCCTACTGTTTGACAAACTCCCTACACGAAAAAATAGAAAACATCTTTGCAGTGAAAAACGAAAATGAGGAAATAAACATCAATATTGCTTTAAAGGATGAAAAACCAAACAGTATAAAGAGAAGATAGAAATAGAAATAAATATTGAACTGAAACGAGGAAATTTAACTTACAAATGAGAAGAAATTGGAAGCAAAAGATGAATTTACAAGTAGATTTGATACGTAAAAAAGAAATTGACAAAATAATAAAAAAACAAAAAACTTTGAAGTAAGGATTTTGATAAATTATGCTGAAATTGAAGTCTCTACGAGGACAAAGAAAAAGATAATTCATTATTGAGACTTTTTTATATACATTTTTTTAACTTTTTCATATTCATTCTCCATGCAAGGATGGGTGGAATGGTTTATATATATAAATTTGGCTATTTGTGTACTGTTGATGCGAGTATTTTTACAGTACAATCTTGCTTATCATTAATCACTGGAAATGTGTGAACTGGAAATGTGTTGACAGTGAAGCAAATACGTCAAATAGAGTAACTGTAGTAGTAGTGAATCAATAGCTCAACTCCTTAACCTTTCAGTTATTAAGCCTCATATTAAGGTCATTATTTAGCTTTTTCAAAGACTGAATTCACGAAAACATGTTTCATATAAAGATCTTAAAACAGAAATTTATTTAAAAAATAAAAAAAAAATTATAAAAAGAAATCTATACCATAATATTTTCTTCATATAAAAAAAATAGTAATAATTTATCACATGGAAAACTAATTATTGATATTAATGAGACATGAGATATAATTAGAGAGAATTTCATTAATGTTTTTAAATTATACAGCATGCAAAATAAAGATTGTGATATTGTAGTAAATATCTGGGATTGAAAATGACTTCAGTGATTTATAAGACAGCATGTGTTGAGGAAATGATTGATACATTAGAGTTGAGTAAATATACATTACTCAGTCGGAGTATATGTACAGCTGCACATACATAAAGACTGACACATTAAAAGTACACATGCATACAGAGGAGGTGTACATAGAGACCTATACAACAGAAGTACATGTTGACATACATAGTAGCAGTAAATGTAGACATACAATAGCAGGAGAATGTACACAATTGTGTCATATCATTTTTGAAAAACAATATTAATAATGATTTCTTACTTTGGCACAAGGTCATTTTTTTTTTACAAGGGAAGAGTAAATCAACATTACTATATTATTGCTACTTTGATCCTTGGATGTTTCAAATTATAGTATTACAATTATACAAGGTGATTCAGAAGTCTCATTAGCATTTAAATGATATATAACATTTTAATTTTTTATTTTGTTACAATTTTGTTTTTATGTATTTTTAATACTATCTTTGCTATTTTGTTCTGGATATCTTTCGATATATATATATATATATTATTTTATATATTTTAGAAAGATGCTATTATCAAAAGATGAGAGAATATTCATTGTCCTAAAAATGGCACAATATAATGCTGAGAAAAGAAATAAATCGAAACCCTCCTAGCCATGTCACCATTCATGAAACTTTTAAGTGATTTAAAGCTACAAGCCCAGTTGAAGACCTGACTTGGTCTGGAAGGCCAAACAGTCTTGGTGAAAAACAGCCATCTGTTACCATTCATTTCTGACAAAATCCAGACAGTTCAATGTGACAGGCTTCAAAGGTGCTCTCCATCTGCAGCTCTATTCAAAGGTGTCTAAAATCTATATAAAACCAAATAGCAAGAAAAGAAAATATAAAAATTTTATATATCATTTAAATGCTAAAGGGACTTCTGAATCACCCTGCAGTATAGCATTTGATAGATTAATAAGAACCATAAACTATGATATTTCTTCATGCTGTAAATAATAGGAAAAACATTGATTGATATTGGTACAACACTAGAAATTTGTTAGGGAGGAGTATAATCAATTGAATCAAACATACTTCTAGTGCTTATTTTATCAAACCTAGGGAAATTAAAAAGCATAGTCAATGCTGATGAGACATGAACTTGGAATGCTGAGGTATGAAACTAAATACTGCATATTTTTGTCAGGTACTCTATCACTTCTGCCAAATCTACAACTCTCTATGTATAGGTGTTATAAATCTAGAGTGCTATGATTGGCCATGCAAAATCAAAGAGAAGTGGCGAGACACTGTGTTGGAGACAGCCCGTCCAACCCATGCAAGCATGGAAAAGTGGACACAAAATGATGATGATGATAGATAAATAAATAAATACAAATAAATAAATAGAATAAAAAAACCTATCCATCTTAGAATATCAAAATATACACTTTTTAGATATGAAATTGGTAAGGATTGACTTTTTCAAAAGTGGACTTTATAATGTTGACTAGTATTTTTCTGAAGTCTGTATTATATATGTAAATTTCTTAGTCTACATACATCTGTCTTTTTCTATCATATGTGTGTATGTTTGTGTGTACGTATAATGAGTGCATGTGACATGAAACTGAGTAGCAATAGAGTGAATCATCAACCGATTCCTTATATATATAGTAGAGTACAAGCACCACCAACAGATCAAGTTATCTTCTTTATTCCCAGGTCAGGAACACAGATATCGGATTATACACACCCAATATATTGCAATAAATTTCTGGGTTGTAGTCTGCATGTCAACGGCTGGTGGGAAATAGTGATAAGTAAATATACCATCATACTAAACCCCCACCTACATATAGACTGAAACATTGGTATATCTCTTTGTATATCGTATTATATAAAAACAGGATGAAAATGAATAAATGGTCACTTGCTCTGATGAAATTGATGACATAGGTCGGTCTATATGTACTGGTTATATAATCAGATGTCATCAATGGAAACGATCGTAAGCATGACATAACATATTAAAATGAGGTGTTCTCCTTATTTTATATACTCTTTTACTCTTTTACTTGTTTCAGTCATTTTGACTGCGGCCATGCTGGGGCACCGCCTTGGAGGTCGAGCAGATCGACCCCGGTACTTATTCTATCGGTCTCCATTGCCGAACCGCTATGTTACAGGAGGATAAACAAACAGATATGGAGACAAACACAAACACACACACACACATATATACATATATATATATATATATATTTATATATATATGACGGACTTCTGCAGTTTCCGTCTACCAAATTCACTCACAAGGCATTGGTCGGCCCAAGGCTATAGTAGAAGACACTTGTTCAAGGTGCCACGCAGTGGGACTGAACCAGAAACCATGTGGTTGTGAAGCAAACTTCTTAACCACACAGCTATGCCTGCGCCTATGATTTTCAATTAATTAAAAAAATAATCAACTATTTGGAAGGATTTAGTAAAATAACTAACTTTTTTGTTATTAAGTTGGTATTTAGAACATAACTTAACAAAAAGGTCTTACATAAAATTTCAATGGAAAGTTTAAATTTAAATATGAACACTTTAAAACAAATGGTTTTTTTTTGTCAGAACCAGGGGCAGTTTCAGGCAAGTTGGTATCAAAATGGTTAAAGTGATGATGATAGTGATGATTAGGAAGAACATGACCTCATGAGAATAAATGGTGTAGTTTATGCCATCAAGATTTCAAAATATTAAATTCCTAATATTTTAAAAGTGAAAAGGAATTATTTTAGATTGTGTAGTAATTAATTTAAGACTGCAATTTCCGATCAACATATTGATCTTTTTAATAATTACAACCGAATGAATTCTATTAACTCTACCATCACCAAGAGAATTTATCCTTATACTTAGCTCAACGAAATCAATAATTTGCAGCAAATCAATTTCAAAATTTTATATTGAATGGTAATCGTATGGAATATAAGGTTGGTATTAAAATAAAAATCTCATCAACAGTTTACAGTACAGAATTCTTATGGGTATTAGAAAATAGTTTATCCATTGATTTTTTATTTCCAGATCCTATTTTGCCTTTTAATGCTTTTCAGAGTGCTGGACTAACACTTATCTCCGACATCAACCTGGAAACTCGACCATGTACTTGGGTACAAGCTCCACTGGATATTCCGAGTGAAGAGGCACCTGATTTGCTGTGTAAGTGATTTGTTTGGTATATATTTTAGTTTAAGATATGTTATGGGAATTTATATATGTAAGAATAACTGTTTCTATTTCATAATCTTTTAGTGCTGTTTTATTTTCAGGGGAGCAATTCTACAACGTTCCTGAGATAACGACAGCTGACACAAGTGTGATTGAAGATGCTTTCCTGCCAGAAGAAAGATTTGGAATTTTAGATTACTTTTCTGAAACATGGTTATGGAAAGATTTAGAAACAAAGTTATTATTATTATTATTATCATCATCATCATCATCATCATCATCATCATCATCATCGTCGTCGTCGTCGTCGTCATCGTCGTCATCATCATCATCATCATCATCTTCATCAGAAGCAGCAGCAGCAGCAGCATCGACATCATCATCATCACAATCATCATCAGTATCATCATCATCAGTAGCAGCAGCAACGTTTTTATAATCATTGTCAGCGCTAAAGCTAACACCACGTCGATCATGAGCATCCTCATAAATATCACCACAACAACCGAAATAACTTTTATGTTCGTCATCACATCACCTTTATAACCATTGCGGTGTATCACTCTATCATTACGCCCAAGTACCAAGTAATCCATTATTTTCCGCATATTTGCTGTCACCAATTCCTCTTACATCATCACCTTAAATACATCAAACAGCACCTTCATCTCATGAACTTCATGTCCTCAAATACCCCAAACACTATCTCTATTATCGCCACATATCCCGCATCACCAGCAACGAGAGAACTATAATATTAATCTCATTTAACGTAACTAACACTTTCGTGAACCGCTATTACGACATCAAGCTAACGATTGCGCCTCTACATGGGCATTCGATCTGGTACAATAAGCAGTCAAATTTCCCTCACATTGTAACCTCTCTTCTTGAGAATAAGGAAGGGCACATTGGACGATATAGACCTACATAATTCTAAAAATCTAAAAATCAAAAAAGAATCAGGATGATCTAGAATGCCTTTAGTGTTGAACTTTGGTTAAATAACAATAGCGTCAACGACAATTGTAGCCACACACCGAAGAGAATGTATCTATGTTGTTAATCAAGTTGCTAGATACAGCAGCGAAAACTTTCTGAAACCTCTGAAATCTCCACGTAACGCCTTATGAGTAAAGAGCACATTGGATAACGTATTCCTAGATACGGCTATAGTTGTATAACAACTGGGGTATCGCTGTTGCAACGCCTTTCATCATATATATATTTACTAGCCAAAAAGCAGCGCTCATGGCGGCCTTTTGGATAGTACAATTCAATTTATGATTGTGGTTCTTTCATTCCTTGCATTTTTATTGAATTCTGTTTAACAAATTTCCATCGCTCTTTCACAGATCATTTGTCGACGTTTAATTTTAACCTTCCAAAGCTATATTTCGTGAACTGAAATAGTAATTCATGCATATTTATCAAAGTGAAGCAGCAATATACTCTGGAGAGGATTGAAATCAAAGGAACTTCATTTCGATCACCTCCAGATTATACTGCTGCTTGTTTTATATCAATAGCCAGCTTGTTTGCTCTGTAGACTTCTACTTCCATTGTTATACTTCTTAGTTCGCATTTTGCTGGTCGTAAGAACTAAAGGTGTTAAATTGACCAAAGTAGCATAGACACACTTCCGGGGTTACCATGATTACAAATATGTGCCATTTGTGGGAGTAGACCCCAGGGGGTTGAGTCTATAAGCCAGAAATCCATTCGAATACACGCACAGAAATTCGCATTTATTATTATAGATTTGATCATAGTTGACCTAAAATTAAACAACAGCTACTACCACCATTTACTATACAACCTAACTCGTGGCCCGGTTTTCAGCACCACCTGGACCATCCGGGCTGATTGGATGGTAGAGGTATACCTTCGCCCTGTGTAATAGCGTCACCTGGTCTTTGGATATCTTCAGCGGAGTTCAGGCTGCTGCAAGGATTGTGACCAGATTACTGGTCTGAAAATAACTTAATATCATGATGCATTATTTCATACAGCAACTATCCACGAGGCCTGGTCTCTTCCTCCATTTCACCCGCTAGTCTTGGAGGCCATTCAATGGTTATGGGTACTAACCGTCCCCTCTGACTAAACCATAAAATAACAGCTACCATTGACGAGAGTACCGTCGTCTACTGCAACCTTCGGACCATTGTCACCCGCTATCACCACCAATAAAACCTTCAGGACCCCGTCATTATAATCATCACAAATACCACACCAACCTTTTTAACATCGACACTACTATCAAAAGTTGATCAATTTTTGTGTATAAAAGAAAACATGATGCGTCAACAAGTGTAGAGAATATTACTGTAAGAACTAACAGCTAAGTAACAATTTAACGAATTTATTGCTAAATATTTTGCGTTAAAGTATTAACGATGTTATTAGCTTGACATTAAACAGTGTGGACAGCATTTCCTGCATACATCGAATTACTGGAAAATAATTTGTTGTTATCATCTTATAAACAACACACAGCTGAAATAACAAAATAACACTTGAAAGAACAAAATAAATCTCACAAAACATAAAACAGATGTAGCATACAAATACAATGATGTAGGCCCACAACACAATGCGACAGAACATCAGTAACACACATATGCACATGTTAGTACACTCGAAACTCACATGAATCTACTGAGAACATGATGATGATGGTGATGATAATGATAATGATGACGATGATGATGCTAACGATGATCATAATGAAAATAATAATAATTATTTCTAATATTGGCACGAGGCCAACATTTTTAGACGAGGCGTAGGTCGATTAAATCAATCCCAATATTTGACTGGTACTTTGTTTCGATACCAGATGTATGAAAGGCAAAGGTTGGCCTCGGTGCGGTTTGAACTCAGAATGTGGAGTGCAGGATCAAATAACGCAAAGGCATTTTGTCCGACGCGTTAATTAAATATTCTGCCAATACACCACCCTCGATGAAAATAATATATATTAATTGTTTCTACCGTAGGCACAACGCGAATGACCCAGTACTTGACTGGTACTTTATTTTATGAAGCACGGAAGGATGAAAGGCAATGTTTACCTCGGCGGGATTTGAAACTAATAATAATAATAATAATAATAATATTAGTAGTAGTAGTAGTAGTAGTAGTAGTTAATAATAATAATTCGAGACGGAACGGATACTACAAGACATTCTCTCCGACGCGCTAACGACTCATGCACAAGGCAGACATTTTGAAAGGAGGGGATTGGTTGACTATTACTTTATTTATCGACCTTCAAATGATGAATGGCACAGTTGACCTCGGTGAGATTTGACCACAGTACTTAAAGGGCTGAAACTAAATACCATGTGGCATTTTGTCCAACGCTCTAGCGATTTTATCAATACATAATGATGATGATGATGATGGTGATGATGAAGATGATGATGATGGTGATGAGGATGATGATGATGATGATGATGATGATGATGATGATGATGATGATGATGACAATAATATTAATTCTTTCTAATATTGACACAAGACCAGGCATTATAGGGCGAGGTGAGTCAATTACATCGTATCCAGTACTTGACTGGTACTTTGTTTATCGATCCCAGATGGATGAAAGGCAAAGTTGGCCTCGGTGCGGTTTGAACTCAGAATGTAAAATGCCGGAGCATATATCGCAAGACATGTTGTCCGACGCCTTACCCATTCTGACAAACCTCACGTGCTAGTAATAATAACAAAAACAACAACAACAACAATAATAATAATAATAATAATAATAATAAAAATAATAATCATGTTAATAATAATCGTTTCTTTATTGGCCACAAGGGCCTAAACCTAGAGGACGGTGTACAAAATTATAGACAGTGGGGGTTTACATGAAGACGAGTAAAGAAAAATTAACAAAAAACAAGTTAACAACTGAAATTGAACAATTAATATTCCCCAATAGGGGTGGGGGGAAATAACGCACCACTCAGGGGGGAACCACGGAACCCCACACAACCTGGTTATCCCAAACGCCACGGGCACCCTAGGTAGGTGCCCCTCTCCTTCTCGAT
>JAOPJM010000001.1:14919600-14941369 GCA_027124095.1 Muusoctopus leioderma
TAATTCAGTGAGTTGGTAGTTCAGTTGATCGAACAACTGAACACTCATCGTCTGATTCAGACGGAGATCCATTTATGGTAACCAAATAGTTCAGTATGTGAAAGCATATTCAGTGTTTATAATATAGTTATATGCTTAAAACATACTTAGTGTTGCTGTAGAATATAATTATCCTACAATCCATAACAATCAGAACATATCTGTGGTTAAAATCCCAACATTATTATTATGCACCAAAACTAAATAAGTTTTAGGCAAATAAATATTAAATATACGTTGATACAATGGAAAAAAAAAGATAAAAAATAATATAAATGTAAAATTAATAGAAATATTTAAATTAGATGGACATAAATAAACAGAAGTAGTAGATCCAACATAAGATGTTTTATCAACAATTTGATATAAAAGTTTTTAATATTTCATAATGAAAATTTACCAAAAATACATTTAGAGAAAATACAAAATGTAAATTTTAAAAACTTTTTCCTTTTCCCATATTATTTTTCCTACTTTTCCTTCTGATACTCATCATCCCAATTATCATCAACACGACTAGTTTAATATCTGCTGGTATGTGTTAGATGGGTTTCCATAATAACACAACGCATGCACATGCACGTGCACACACACACACACACATATAGGGTACAGGCTTCCATCTTTGCAACTCTAGTGTAGTCTAAGGAAAGGGCAAGTGCTAATACAGCTTGGCATTTTCAAGGATTTATTTCAAGTATTTATTTTTATATTAGAACCAAATATAAAATGGATCAATTCGGAAGGTTGCATATGAACATCTGAATTGAACCAAGGATACTAGATATTCATTGGTTTTTCTGTTGCTGAATACTATCTGTTAGTTGCACCTCCTAACAGAAGTGTCACAGTTTTTTTCTGGTGACTACTCATTCTTAGCTGAGTGAACTGGAGCAATGTGAAAATGACATGCCCTGTTCAAGAACACAATGTGCTGCCTGGTCCAGGAATTGAGCTTACAACCTTACAATCTTGAGTTCAACATCCTAACCACTAGGCCATGCGCCTTCACCAAACAAATATAAAATGCCTGAAATGATCATTTTTGCTGAGTGATTGGTCGAATAGCATCAAAATTGTATAAGTGTTCATGCATGCTGTAAAGGTTGGAAGTGATATTCTCTAAGACCACATCTACTAAAAATAGGTGAAGCCATGCTTATAAATTTAAAATACTCTCTGTCGTCAACAAATAAGTTGCCAGAAGAGAACACTGCATCCAATTTTACAGCATGCATGGACACCTATAAGATCTGAAGTCATAACACCATTCAACAGATCACTTAGTATAGATGAACTATGCATATTTGTTTGTAATTAAAAATAAACTACTTGTAATAAATCCTTGAAAATGAGTGTATAGCAACACTCAAAACATCAGATAGAACAGGCCTTATTAGTGTAAATCAAAAAAAATTTACTTTTAGATGTAAAGATCTGTATATGAATTTTGAGAAAACTCAACCTTAAACTAGTCAACCAGAATACACTTGGATTTTTTAATACACACATGAGTATAAAACTATATATACATACAGGCTTTCCAAAAATGGTAGTCACTCAGAGATAAGCAGGGTATCTGAAATCCTGACTGCCCTTTGCTTCAATCTTTCCCAGCCCCCAGATATAATGGTATTGTCACAGAAGTTAATTTTTAAAATCCAATAGTTCAATAGACTAAATTTCATTATTAGTCAACAAGAAACATGACATAGAAACCAGAGATGATTCCTGCATAAAGTAGTTTGTCTTGCAAGGGAGATGTTACAAGCAGATTGTCATAACAAACATCATTGTGAATAGATCCTTGCAGGTTTGGTCTAACCTAATTTTATGGCAGTGTATGTCAATTATTTGTATGAAGTTAGTCTCAACGCAGCAGAGAAAACAGACCATTATACTTTTGGATTGATAAAATAAATGGGATCATTCCAACAAATAACTTACAATTTACGGATTTGACTGTCCTTACTGTAAGGATACAACTTTTCAAATGGTTCTTGATTAATGGGGCCTTGTACAGGAGCGTCCTCATTAGAAGAAGTTTCTGCAGCATCAGTTCTGAAATGATTAAGAAATTATAGATTCAGTTGCAAAATTAATGAAGACAAGATTTTAACAAAATACATCAACAATAATATATTTTTTAAGGAAAGAAAAATACAATAAGTACATTAACATTTAAAAATTTAGTCATCTACAACACTATCATTTGAAAACAGGTTCACATTTATTTTATAAACATCTTGCTTTTCCAATTCTAACCTATAAGACATAAAGAGAATAGTTATATGTAGTGGCTGTTATATAATATACTACAATAACTGTGACCTTAAAGGTGTTAACACATTACATAGTGCTATGGAAGTAGTAGTTTGTGAAAAGGTTTAACTTATTGGTAGCCACTTATTTCTAGTAGCTAGCAATATATGCCACTAGAGTACAACCACAGCCATTAACAGTGGTGATGGTGTCCTTTCTATGTTTCAGACCAGCTGTTGTTATGTTTAACAATGACTACAAAGCTTAAAGATTTTACTTAGTCAGTAACATAAAAAATGAAAAATAAAACAAGAAATTCTTAGCCAAACTCACCTATGTACCTTTTAAAAGAGAGCTTTTCACAATAGCTGTGCTGCGTTTCTCATCCTGACTTCCACTTCCGAAAATGACATACAGCCTTTCACCCTGAAGATCACCTCAGTGTGTATCTTTCTAATCCCTAACTTACAAACATTTCAAGCTATGTATTAACCATCTCATTTGTCATTCCAACACTTCCAATTTGAAAGGCAATGAACAATGTCTCTTACAACTTATAACATCTCAGAATATAAGTCAAGGGAGACTCCACATAATCACTGGACCTGCTAGAAATAGTAGCCAAATTGCCTTCATATAAAACACTACCATCTTAAAAAAGGAGAGTGAGTTTGAAAATAAAGATGTAATGGCCATAGCTGGAAAGCCTTTGATCACAAGTCAAGGACAAACAAGAGGCAAAACAACAACAACAACACTAACAACTGAATGAGATAGTAATATGTGAAGTATTAGTACCAATAAAAGGTATATGGAAGCAAACTTACAATTCCTCAGCTAATGACTGGTTACCTTCAGAGTTTGGAAGATTATCATTTTCATTTGATCTGAATAAAAAAGAATATTGTTATCTGCAATGTGCTATAAATCAGTATATAGGGGGCAATAGGTAACGTAAACTACTAAACATATAAAGTGCACCATAGGGTGGTAAAGAAATATTCACTTTTTGATATACGGTTGCAATCTATGGTTACCATTATTTTCACTTCACTGAATGCACCAACACATCATGGGACAAACATGAATGACAATTCCCACTTCTCTAACATTCTTAGGCTTCAAGCTTATTTAGAAAAGGCAACATAAAAACACTTCAGTGTGCCCTCCTAGATAGTAAACTATGTCCAAATGGCAGTAGAAGGATGGCAGACCTAATACAGACTCACAGAACTAACATGTTTATCAATGCCATACTCAATGGAACCTTATGTTTCCCCGTGTCTGAGAAAAGTAGTAAGCAATGTCTCTGACCTAATATTTTTATTTATTTTTAAACTTACATTACACTTTGATTACAACATTATTCAATTAACCGTAAAACCATCTTTAAAACAAACACACTAATAATGAGCATACCAACACAGTGTGGCCTGAAAAGTCTCTTGCAGCTTTCTAAGATTCATAGAATGATAGAATGGCCACTTATCTGAAGATCATCTTTGTGAAACTCTCAGAGTAATGACATAAAACTTTTAAATTTCATACTCTGATAGATACATACACAAATCATTGAATAGTATAGTTTCCTGTTAAATAAACTACACACACACACACATAATATGTGTATGCATGTGCAGAGAATATATAAAATATACATATAATATATATACACATACACACACACACATAATTTACTGTTGTAAATTCATTTTTATATGCTACCATGGGTGGGACGGTTTTTCTTGGAGCACTTTTTTTACTTTACTCAACAATAAAGTAAGAGTGGAACCTGTTTTTGTCAGTTCGAGCAATTTAGAGCAAGCAGAGTTATGTACCTTGCATAATCGTCGTAGTAATAAACTTTGAACTCCTGAAAGTGGTTATTAGTCTAGCACCATAATATAGTGAAACGATGTGATAATAGTGACAATGCTGTAGTAGTTGTGATAATAACAAGATGGTGGCGATCATGACCATGATGATGATATTTGTAATAATATTAAGGAATTAACAGACTAAAAAAAAAGTTAATGCTAAATTATAAATCACTAAAGTCTTACTTTGGTTTATATTTCTTAAGTTCTTCTTCAACTTCTATCAAGCGTGCTTTCAGCTCATTTCTTTCTTTTAGAACTTCCCGAAGCTCTCCTATAGAGAATCGTGGACTTTCTTGATCCGAAATGTCAACAGTGATTTTACCATATTTACTGAGTTTTTCTTCGAGTCTATTCAATTCTTCTGCCGTCTGAGAGGAATAGACAGAAATAGAAATAATGTAAATCAACAAACAAAAATAACAAACTTTCTATGAATTCAAATTGATGCTGCTGTGAATACTGCTGCTATTGCTGTTGTTGTTGTTAGGGAGCTGATGATGTAACAGGAGTAGCTAATAACACCATTAACACTGATTTATAGAACTAATCATGTTTGGAATATCAGATTCAGTAGATCATTATTGTTTGGTTAGCTTTCAAGCTATGATCAACCCTTCCAAGATGAGGTGTTTTCTTTTTTCTTTAATGAAAATTAGGAACAGTGGGAGCTGTCCTTGATATTGAGGTAATGTAATGTCCCTTGGTTCATTGGGTCATTAAGGTAGCATAGGAAACTTCATATAGTGTGATGATAACAAGTAAGCCTTGCAGAGCCTATCCTTCTCCAAGTTACTGACCGTATCTAAATTCACGGGGGGGGGGGGGGGGGGGGGGCTTTTAGGGTAAGACAAATTAGGTGTGATATCCATGCTTTTTCCAAAGACTTCAGTAATGTAAGTGATATGAAATGGCTCTAAGCTACAACCAAAACATAATTTTGAATTCTGTCCACCAGGACCTTATATCCTCTGAACTGTGTTTGCTACATTGATGAATAGCCCCAGTCAGCTCTGTGTTATTAATGGTGATTGTGCTGTCATAGTGGTGGAGCAAACTAACCTTAGTATAGAGGAAAAAGTACAATTCCTATTAAGTTGAACTTAGTCAAAGCTTGTGATCTTAGGTTTCAATGACAGCAGTGGAAATGTTGGTTATGGTAGTGATGGTGTTGGTTGAGGAAAGTGTTGTTCATAATTGATGTTATATTGTTATGGTACAGAGAACAGTTTCCAACATCAAGTAAATTTACCTGGTAGCAGAGACTTTGGGTATGCATTTTGGATAAATTTTTCTTCATACATTAGTTTAAGTCAGCAAACAATTTAATTCAAACTGATTTTCTTGTAATGAAACAAAAATTTATTTTAAAAAAAGTAAAAAATTAGGTACAGCTTACCAAAGAACTTTCATCTGAATCATCACATGATGGTCGTGGAGACCCAAATTCTTGTTCTTTTAGGAGTCCTTTAATGGTTTGGATCTGTTTTTCTTTATCCTGAATGTGAGACTGTAGTTCTAGTCTCTCTTCTAGCAGAGTCCGTGTCTGCTTCCTTTGAGAAGAATTCTTCCTGCGTAAATCAGTGTTTATGTTCACAACTCTTTCTAACTGCGACTGAAGCTGAGAAAAATAATGAAACAAAATATAAGCCTTATTTGATTAATCCCTCTCGCTCTCTCTCTCACAATCTCATCACTATCTCTCCAGATGACTGCTCTACAGCCACCAAACTTCCTACCTTCTTATCCATTTTTACAATATGCAATACTACAATTTTTCTAGATGCCACATTAACAACACAAACCATATCCTCCGGGTACTCATTGAGATGTTTTTTTTGTTTTTTTTAATTGTTTAGTCTGAAGGAAGAGGCTGAACCCATGGTGTGTGCAAGCCCTCTGAGTTGTGTTGTTCATGACCAGAGAGGGTGAGATACATGACTGTTTCCTAGATACGCGTAGTAATTGAGACTTTGTGCTGTTGATAGAGGCAAGCTTATCATGTATCCATTGAAGGATGTTTTTAAGATCTCTGTTCATGTCTAGAATGAAGTATTTAGGTTGTATGTAGTTCTCATGTCAAACAAGTTTGAAAGTTTTGCTGATGCTCAAGGACAAGGGACCACTGGTAAGTGGCATATAAGAATAAGCCTCCAGTAGATCTGGCTCTATGGAAGCAACACTGGTGGTTACTGAAGGGGGAGAAAGATTCAAGGTGATGAAGGAGGTGATTATTTACAACTGTTTCCATGACCTTTGAGATGTTGGGAACAGAGAAATAGGTTGGCAGTTGGCAAGATCAGGAAGGATACTTTTTTATGGGGATTAGATGAGTGCACTATTTGAAGGTAATGGAAGGAATATTATTGGGACCAGTTGCCTTATTTGGTTGTAGGGATTGGAGATTTTGCACCTAGCGACTGTGTGTATGTGGTGGTGAGACTGAGGACATGAAGAAAGGAAGTTTGAGAGGAGTTTTGTTGAGTGTGTGCAGTGTGGATTTCAAGGTGAAGCGAGCAGCAAATGTGGAGCCTTTTTCAGTGATTGTGCTGCTGAGCTGACCGAGCTGTCTTGGTTGAGAATTGATGAGTAGGAGAATTCTGCAAAGTTGGTGGAGATCCTTTTGGCAAGGGACAAGAAAGCTTTACTACTAAGACAGGAGAGTTTGCAGACTGTGTGATGCCCAAAGGCATCCTTTACTTTTTTGATGGCAGTCTTGCAGGTGTAACAGTGGTAAATATAGGCCTCTCAGTTGGTGGTAGTGGTAGTGGGTAAATTTCCTCAGGAATTGTAGGCAGTGTTCTTTACCTGTACTACTACAACACATCTTTGAGTAAACAACTTCGACATTTTGGGCTTTGATAATGGAAATAGTTGTTAAAAATCATCTTGAATCCTTCCCCTTCCTCAGTGAGCACCAGTGCTCTTCTATGTCACTCACTAGTAGTCCCTCGCCCTTGGGAAGTTTGGCAAAAACGATACTGTTGTACTTGATATCAGCAAAGTCTTTGACTGTGTCTAGCATCAGAATCTCAAAGCTAAGCTGCCTGCCTAAGGGCTTCATCCATCCCTCATCTCTTGAGTTGGAAGCTTCCTGTCAAATCCCCACTATTGCAGCATGCACTCACTGAGCTCTCTGTGACCCATGCTATCAACTCTGGTGTGCACCAAGGTTCAGTTATGTTCCCCACACTCTTTTTTCTATACATTAACAATCTGATTTTTGTCCTCTAACAACACTTACTTTTCTGCAGATGATACCACTCTTTACTCCTCCTTAACTTTCCGCACACAGGCATCATCCACATACAACATAGTCACCATATGTCAAAACTGCAATGCCTCCATCAACAGAGTCCTCAAAAATATTCTCCAAGGGCGAGGGACTACTCAACAGTATAAAGACGCAATTACTGCTCATATCAAGGAAACAATCTTGTACCACACCCTTTCTAGTCTTGGACAATAAGCAACTAAGACCCTCAAAATTGCTACAAATGCTAGAAGTCACAATTTCTGACCTTTCCTGGCAGCCCACATAAATAATATAGCTACAACTGCACCCAAATACTAACCTTGTTCTTTGGGGCAGGAAAATACTTCAGCTCTAATCAGTTGCTGACCCTCTACAAAGCTCAAAACCTACAATGGAATACTGCTCCCACATTTGGAATGGTGCTGCTGCTACACAAACAAATATCCTAGGCCACAGTCAAAAGAAGGCCATCCAACTAATTGGTAAAGACTCACTAACACATTACAACCTTTGGCCCAAAGACATGCTGTCTCCTCTCTGCTTATTCTATTGCTACTACAACAGACATGTTTTTTCTTGCAGACGTTAACTTACAGATGTTCAAGCTGAAGATAAACTGTATTGATCTTTGATCTCATGAGTTTCAGATGCTTATAAGGGTCATGGGTACAGCCCTCCTCACCACCATAAAAGAAAAAAAAACACATCATCAAAGTAGAAGCCCTGAATATACAATTTAAAAAAAATCTAAACATGAGGCTCTTTTAGCAAGAGAAAAGGTTTAATTAACTGATTTGGTTCCAGTATAATACTGGTATTTATTTTATTGATTCCCTTCCTCCTTGAGGTCAGCACACGGAATCACTGAACTTGCTACTATAAAACATCTTGTCTGGTTGAAAATATTTAGTAGACATGAAAAAAAAATGATCAGTTGGGTGTGCAAGAGATAGACTGAGTTTGGTTCTGAGCAAATTGGCCAGAGATTAGAAGACTTTGATATGGCTTGAAAAATTGAATGATGTCATTGGGTGATGAAAAAAAAAATGTCTATGAGAATAGATGGTAGTGGCCACTGTAGAAGTATGATTAATTGAAGAGCTGTAGGCTGACAAAACAAATTTATTTGTGAAAATGAAGATAGACAGCTGCACTGAAACCAAAATGTAGAACTGACTAGCCAAAGATCAAACTCACTCACCCCCTTGCATGCCCTCCATTCAATATTTAATGAATTTGAATTTTGAAGTTGTCTCCCTTGCCTTTGACAAGAATTATTATTACTGCCAATGATTTTTTTCTTTTCATTACATGTTCAATTTTATTTGATTAAAATTCTTTTTGGTTCACTATATTAAGTATGTTAGCCCCCACTTGAGTACAATATAGAACTGACTACTAAAGAAAATGAAGAATACAAAATAAGAAACGATTTGGAGGATCATATGATGATGATGATGGTGGTAACGATGGGGGATAATCATTGTGATGGAATGTGTGTTATTTATACATTAGCAAACATGATGTTCTTGTTTTAAGATGTGAAGTAAAATAAAGTATTTAGGAACATTATACTATAACAAGGTAGTTACCAAGCTTATTGTTTAGTTTTTAACGTGTTTCAAATTGTTTCATTTTAATTAGTAAAACGTGTTCTGGTTTGTAGTTTTGAAAGAGCAATGTAGATAAAACAGCAGATTTATTAAAAATATGTGAGGTATGTTGTACTTGTTAGTACTATTGTTTGCAGTATGATACTTAACGATTTTGCTGATAACCCAAGGTTATGTAGCTGTTGTATTATTTAGAGTAATTCAATGGAGTTGGTGGGGTTTAAACTATTTTACATCTATTTTTTAATGCTAAAATTGGTAGGATATTTCTTTTTGTAACTTCAGCTGTTTACATGGAATTACTAAAAGAAGTATTCTTTCCTACTCAACTACACAATACAATGGCTGTAGAAATGTTTGAACTTATGACTTTATGGTCAATAATCCAATACCTAATCCTTCACCCAGTATTCCTAAATATCTGACTAATCTAAAGGTGGCTAACCTATACATTTATTTCCTAAAGACACAACCTTTTAATCTTTAAAAATCACATCTCAAGTATTATCAATCACTGATGATGTGATTCACATGCCATAATAGCCTATATATAATCAGGTAACATTCATTTATAGCAAGACTCAAATATAACCCAAACATACCAACTTGATGAAATTCTCATTTTTAAAAAAAAATTTTTTTTTTTTACTCCTTAGTCTGGAGGGAAGGCAGTGCCCATCACCTGTTTTTCAGGGCCTCCGAGACTGGTGGGAGGGAGGGAGGTATCTTCAGACCGGAGGTCTGGCCCGAATGCTTGCAACAGAATGGACTCCGTTAAAGGCACCTGAGGGCTAGGTGGTGGTGGTGTTAAATCAGGCGACGGATTAAGTCTACTACCCAAGTAAGCCATGGCTGGATTTGAACTCAGAATGCAAAGAGCCGGAATAAATACTGCGAGGTATCTTATCCTACACTCTGATGCTTCTGCCAGTCCACCGCACTAGACTGGTACTTTATCTACCCCAAAAGGATTAAAGGTAAAATTTTCCTTGGTGGGATTTCAACTCAGAGTGCAGTGAGCCGAAACGAAAACTGCAAGGCATTCTGTCCGACATGCTAACAACTCAGCCAATTCGCCATCTTGTTTATAATCAATGAGCTTTCTTCAAAGTTAGCAATATTTAACAGTTTGATTTAATGATGGGAAATCTCAGTTACTACAGGTAATGCCAGGAAGATTTTAGACATTAGTAGTTCAGATCACAGTCAACTTCATATCACTATCGTAGCTACAAAGACCAATATTTTTCCAATCCACAAAATTATTATCCAACAATTTTAACACACACACAACAATTACTTGGGGGAGGGACAATTAAGGAGCTCAGAAAAGCAATGTGACTTACTACATCCGAATCCCCTTGTTTCTGGTTGATTTCTTTTTTCATAGCACGTATCTGATCTCTCTGCTTATCAATAGTTTCTTTCAGTTTGACCAATATATGCATTTCTTCATCTTCTTTCCCTAGATAAATATAGAAAAGAAAGATATTTATTAACCTCAGTTTATTTTCATGGAGAAACAATAGAGTAAAATATTTGACATCTCCATATTAACTCACTGGTTAGTTAGTAAAACAGTAAGCAAACATTTCCAGCAGCATTTGATTTAAAATAAATAAATAAATAACTGCCCTCTGTACAATGAGAAATGGGTCAGAAATGTGCTCATGAATACTTTAAAAGTATTTGTGTTCTGATTTGCAGCTATTTGAGCAAAATGTGTAGAAAGTTTACATTGGTTAGAAATAATGTGCCACCCATTTCACAAGAATAGATAGTAGGCACGAGGAGAAGAGATATTGTAAGAAGTAAGGTAGATGGTAATCTGAACACAGGGAGACAAACGAGAACCTGGCAGTCGTTTATACTGGTTTGATGGTGTTGCAATTGGCAAAAAAATGACTGGTTATAGAACAAGAGGAAGAAAAGTTATCTTATAAAACTACAGCAATGAGTTTCTGACAAAAACCCTATCAGTTGAATTTTTTTCATATTTTTATTTGTCACTGTCAAGTGATGCAAACAATTATAATAGGATTAAAACTCATCCAGTCAAACTTCTTTCACATTTTGTCACTAGTTAGTAAGTCAACAAGGCCAGTGTAACCAACCTAAAGTTTTTGGTCACTTGATTATTATATTTTTTCTAACTAGACACAAAATTGTAAGAGAAAAAGAAAACCCATGCTTTAAGTACACATACAACCAAGCACACATAAACATGAATTATACAGATTTACATATCTAACAACACATAAACATACACATGCACACACACACACACACACATATATAGACATATACAGATTAAACACAAAGGCAGGCATTCATTGGCATAAAATTCAAGCAAAATGTATAAATAATTACACTAATCTACATGCCTGGCATCAAATCTATCATGAAATATGCAAGCCCTGCTTGGACTGTCAAACTCTCTGCCACAGACCACAGTAAACTACAAACCATACAAAAAGGCAATTTTTGCACCATAAAAGGCTGCACATACACATCACACCTAGACCTATTACGAAAGTAATAAAACTAAAATGCCATTTAGACATGCACAGCTTGTGACTGCAGCAAGCTCAAACACATAAAAACCTTCCAGTAACATGTCTAATCACCCAAAATTAAGTAGACATGTTTATTAATACCCCAGCACACTACTAAAATGCAATCCTAAAACTCTACCTTTATCTTTAAAAAATTTTTTTTTATGGCCTGGTCAAAGAATATGACCTTTTTTGCAGTGCCTCCAAGACTGGTGTGGGAAAGGGAGGAACTCATGGGTTATTCTCAGACTGGGGACCTGGTCTGATGCTTGCAACAGAGTGGACTCTATTAAACAGGGTGGCAGATTAAGTCTACCACCCCAAAACAGTCTATTTAATGGGCTTCCACACACTCTTCATCAATCCAGTTCCATTCACAAGGCTTGGGTTGACAAGAGTCATCATCATCATCGCTTTATGTCTGCTTTCCATGCTAACATGGGTTGGACAGGTGATTTCCATCTGAGTTAGTTCTTATTCAGGAGTCACCACTCTCCCAGATGGGTTGCGGGACCACGTCTTGCACATACATTTCATTTGGCTGGGTTTCTATGGCTGGATGCCCTTCCTATCGACAACTACTTTACAGAGTGTACTGGGTGCATTTTATCGTGGTACCACCACTAGAGAAGATGCTTTGTCTCCTGCAGGCTAAAGTGTCCTCTCTACTCTACATAATCTTCATTCTTTGAGGGCAAACGTGACGCCTAAGGTATCACATAGTGGGATGAAACCCAGAACCACATGATAAAAAATTAAACATCTTTATTACACAGTCATGCCTGCACTTATTAGATCCAGCCCCCCCTCCCCTTACACACACACATATAAATAACTGCAATGCTAACTATTTGGAGCTGGACATATGCATTTACAAAAATGATTCTATTGACAATGAAGGTGTCAAAAACTGATTGTTACAACAGAGTGGGGCCTTGCAGGTCTCTCCTATCCTTAACCCCAGCCCACATTAAGTTATAGGATATCAGTGGCAGGTTGGTCCCACTGACAGGCCAAATACATGAGATCAGCAAATCAAGCACCCAGAAGAGAGAAAAGGGTGTCAATTGCTTAATTGCTTAAGCTCCAATTTTACCAGCAATCAGTAATAAATCCTGAGTATTGAGGTTGTTGTACACTGATCAAGTCTACCTAGCTCTAGCTCATATCTACTGCAGTCAACCACCAGAACTCATCCATATATAAACAGGTTGGACAGACACATTTAATGCAACATACTTCAAATTCCACATCACAACCTATGTTACACAAACTACATTATGAAATAGAGCACAGTCTCAAGACAAGCTGAAATGCAGGAGCTGTTAGTTGCTCTCAAAATATTTGATAATCTATTTCTGTGACAAATCTATGTAAGTAGAGGTAACTGTAGTTACTCCACAACAACATCAATAAACATTATAACCATCACAACAACAACTGAGGTTTGTGTTAGATACAAATGCAATAATGAATTGTTTTTTAAATGTCCATCTGCAAAGATAGTGGTAATGCTGCTTTGTTTGGGTTTTGATTCAACACACACACACACGCACATACAACATCACGATAACCAACGAGGGAGCCTCTATGTAGTTGTTCGATCTGCTAAAAATAGCAGCCAAATCTCCCTCATAATACACCCACCTTCTAAAAAAAGAAAGGAATCATTGAATGTCTGAAAAAAAAAATGAAATAAAATAAAGAAGGATGGTCATAGCTGGAATGCCTTTGATCATTGGTCTGCTCCGTCAGAGTTGACCTAGGGCTAAACAACATCTTCTGTATCACAGTTACACTCAAGTAGAGCTAACTTTGGCTATTCAATAACAACAAAAACAACAGCTCAACTATCACCATGCTTAATACCACCATAACCACCACAACCAATATTGTGGTGGTCAACACCACCACAACCATCACCATGGTAACTACTGCAACAACCATCACCATGGTAAACACTGAACAACCATCACCATGGTAAATACTGCAACAACCATTACCGTGGTAAACACTGAACAACCATCACCATGGTAAATACTGCCACAACCATCACCATGGTAAATACTGCCACAACCATCACCATGGTAAACACTGAACAACCATCACCATGGTAAATACTGCCACAACCATCACCATGGTAAACACTGCAACAACCATCACCATGGTAAATACTGCCACAACCATCACCATGGTAAACACTGAACAATCATCACCATGGTAAATACTGCCACAAACATCACTATGGTAAATATGGCCACAAACATCACCATGGTAAATATAGCCACACACATCGCTATGGTAAATACCACCACAACCATTATCATAGTAAATATGGCCACAACCATCACCATGGTAAACATCAGTATACCACAGTAGTTTCTATGAGAAAGCAGGAAGCAAGGAAGGACCAGAATACAACAACAATAGTGAAAGAAAGCATTATAGCATGCACAGTTAATGGTATGGCATTTGGAGAGAAGAGGAAGAATAAAATGAGTATGGTAAAATATATGAATGAAATTGGATAAAGCATGCTTGGCTATAACTGGACAGAAATATTGGATGAGGATGGTAGGGTAATTAGCATTTGCGAGATACAAATGCCACAATGAATTCTCTTAGAAAGGTACAGTTGAGATTCCAGTTAAAGGAAGGTACTAACAGTGCTTCGTTTGGATCTCACTTTATACATACAAACACAAATACACCTGTACATTTCTATATAGGTATGTATATATGTATGCAATGCATTTGTATATGTATATATTTCACATATGTACATGGTTTAAGTGCTCTTACTAATATGTAAACATTCAAAATGATGGATACATGTTTATTGTGAAAGTGTGTAGAGTTGGTTAATATGTATATAAATATATAAATACCAGTCTACCAGTTCTAGAAGCAGTTTTCAAAGTCCAAGTTTCTTGAAATAGTTAGGAATTGAAATTATTAATAAATATAGTTATTAATATAATTATAATTAATATTATTTATCATCATTATTGAGCCTTATTTAACTCAAGCATCAAATGTCTTCATTTTTTGTTAATAAGCAGCAGTATACATTAATGAATGAGTACTTACATTGATTTCAAAGAATGCACAAATAGCAGTTGTGACATTTATAACTATGCTAAGGGCAGTAGTTAATCTAAGTGAAGTGAAATGGTTTCTACAGGAAATTGAAACTAGACTTCAGGCTTAGCTCACTGAAAACTTACTGCCATTCCTTGGCACCTCAGTAAATGAGATGAAAGAAAAGTTCAGAGTTATATATGATATATCCTCTTGCAGTTCATTTCATAATATTAAGTATCGTTAATTAAATGAACATCAGTATATTATTAATAATTATTTTATAACCTGGAAGGGTGAAAGACAAAATTAATTCTGATGTGATTTGTCTACTGAAACATGAGTCATTGAAAACTAGTCTTATTGAATCGTATCTGCACGAAGCAATGGTTTGCCACTAAGCTAAACCAGTTTGTTTAATAATAACAACTGTGTAAGGAAGTTTCAGCAGATGTAAATAGTCTTTTTTAACACCTATCCTCTTAACATCCTGTAAGACACAGTTCCACATGGTACTGCATCATTGCCGTAACATGAATTATTGAACTATATATATGGTGAAGGTGAAATATTTTTGTGTGAAAATACTTCAAGCACCTATGTTTCTTGCCTGTAAATTTTGTGATAAATAAGCTGCAAAAAACCCCACTTTTTGGTATTTTCTGCTCAATCATAACAGGACTTAAAACATTTTTAACAGGATATTAAGAGTTAATTATATTATGCCATAATCTCTACCCATGAGCTTGTTAAATAGGACAATTATTGATTATGACAGGATTCAACATAAAGTAACAATTTGGTAGCTAATGTGTTTTACAAAGAAATACAAATTTCCAGGTTCAAATATTTAATCATCCTCAGTGGATTCATCAAGTGAAGATAATCAGATACAAATCTAAAGACAAGTTCATTGCTAAATTTGTTGAAACAAAAGACAAGGTAAAGGCAATTATCACACATACTCACAAAATTTTGCAATTTAAAAAATTCAGAAATAAATTTTTGTAAATAGAGATCACCTTGATAATCCTCTTCATCAGTTAAATGTCCATTTTTTTTCATGCTGGCCTAAAGTTGAAGCCATCTGCATAACAACATATTTCCATGCATCCCTATCAAATTTGAGATTTGCTATGCTTTGATCTAACTACTCCATCTATAGTCTTCTAACTACTGCATACTAAGTCTTCAATCAACTCAACTCTATGTTTTATAACTACCATCTCACCATTTCTTGGCCAACAAATCCCATTCCTTGATATTATACATACTAGTTAATACTTCTATTGTATATACTAGTTAAATGCCTCTAATATCGAGTTACCAAATAATGTATGTTATAACCGATTCTGTTATCAATAGGGTAATATTAACTATGAATTTAAGATCTGAGGTTAATATTTTACTTAAAAGATTCATTTCAGTTTAGTACTAAATCTTTAGATCTAAAAAGGTTAAAATCATTATCAACAGGCTGTTATATATTTTGTCATATTGTTACTTACGATAACACTATGGCTATTTCAGAAATATAGACATGCTATAATGTTTTATGATAGCAATCAAGCAAGGAATAGATAAACCGAGTTATCACCACTTTCCCCTAAAAGAAAAATGTTTAATAAACAGACTAATTTTAGGAAACCTGATAAATACCATTAATCTATGTTGTTTATTCACTAACCAATAATTTTCCATATACCTAATTAAAATTATATACTAACCATTCAGCTAAAATATTTTTCTATCAGGGAATAATAAAAAAAATAATATAACTAACATTAACTGTTCAAGTTATCAAATATAATAGTTTGCTATTGTTACTTATAACTAAAAAAAACTAGAAAAAAACCCCGAAAACGAAGCACTGTGATAAGTTTGCTATAAAATACATACGTGGAAGTGCCGAGGCCTCAACTTCTGTTGTGATGACTGAAAGTGAATATATACAAGCAAAATTATTAATTACAAAATAATAAAGCCAGAAGCAATGATCCTAAATTTAGTCCAAAGGAGAAAGAAAGAGGAAGTAGAATTTGTCTCAATCACCCAAGCACACACAAAACAGAATAATGTTACAATATTTATTTTTTTGTTATCTTCCTTGAAGGCCATTTTGGATTTCAGTCCAATTTCTACTCTATATATGTCTAGCTTACTTCTAACAAACCTAAATGCTTCTTCTAAAAGTTTGAAAACATTTGAAACATGTTTTTCTAGGTTTTCATGATTAAGATATATATTTATATATATATTTATTGTTGAATGCTTTTAAGATCACCTACCATAGGATAAAGTGAGTTAGACATATTTACCATATCATTAACAAAAGAGTAGTTGCCATCCCAGACATAAGAACCATCTTCACTGTGTAGTATACTAATTGTTTATTTTAGAGTAGCTATTCTCTCAGTGTACATTAACTCAGGAATTTCAAGTTTAAGTTTCATTTTAAATTATCCTATTTATAATATGGCTGTAAAGGTTTAATCAGATGAAATGTAGGATTTCAAAGCCAGAAGCTTCCAGCAATATTTCTATGTAAATGAGTTACCGTAAACAATAATTCCAGAAAAGAGAACCATGATCTGTTAAAGCAAAAGTTTGTCCTCTTTACAGAATCAGAATTGTGAAAATCTAGTAGAACATAAATTTCTGGAAATTCAACATGCTGATTATAATAAAATAGTAACTTGTGACAGAGTGGACAGTAATGTTATACTGTTCTGTCAAAATAATCAGCTAGTACAAACTAAAAAGTAATATATCAATACAATGCACTATAGGAACACTGTTCACAATTCTGATAGAAAAAGAGTATAATCTGCCAGGATTTGTTTGTAAAATTCTAACATGAAACTTTTAGGGACCAATGAAAAATTCAGAGCAGATGGAAGTTCTGTGAATTATTATTTCCATCGTTTTAAATTCAAGTTGGAACCACTTTTGCTTAAATCCCCATTACCTTTTTTATAAAGGCAAGGACATTACAATATACCATTTCCTTCCCTTATAAATTTGAGGTCAAGTGGTAGCAGTAAAAATCACCATTACCCCTACGAACCTCTTCCTTGACACCCACATCAGGGTTAACACTATTACAACCATCACCCTCTGGAAGTTCAGCTGATTAAAAGTTCAGAGTAACCAGGAAAAGCTATGTAAGCTTCTGTTTGAGATGATGGAAAGAGTACTTTTTTGGTATACTTAAGCAGACTGAATATTTTAAGTGTACGGCAATAGGGCAGTGAGTTTGAAAGTTTGCAGAGATAATTGTATTTTAGAAGAGACATCTTTACCAATAATGAAACACATATACTGACTGTTATAAGTTTCTTTAGTCTTTAATTATTTGGTTGTGAGTATCTAAGTTTTTCATCACACTTCTATAACCAGTTCACTGATCTCTGTTGCATAAGGAATCTGATGAAAGACTTTGATATGCATAATCAAATAATTATATAATAAAAAGGGGGGAAAAATAACAATCAATGTATGTGTATAATTATTGGGAAAGACAACTCTTCCAAAACACAATAATATTTGTTTCAACACGTATTTTCAAGACTATTGCCAAACATATAATTAAAATTTATAAAAAAAAATATTGTAGAGATATAAGTATGATTTTCTGGGTGTGTATTACAAATCAAAGGGGAAACATTTGTTAAAGTACCACTCTCTAGAGGTCAGATAATTCTGAGACAGTTAATAGTTATTGTTGTTTCCAAAGTCTGGTGGGAGGAGGGGGTAAGCACTTCTAGATCGTGGCATCAGGGTAACTGAATGAGGTAAGAGAAGTCAATGATGACCTTTAATTGTTGTAAGTTGTGTAGGAAAAAATATTCCAAAGGAATGTAATTCTGGAGAGGGCGTATTGGGCAAATTGCCTTGGTAGCAAAGCAAAGAGAAGATTATGGAAGGAGATCAAACTGAATGGGTTTATGTACAGGCTGTTTAGAGTTACAATTTCTGAGGAGTAGTTGAAAAGAGAGGAAAAGAAAACAGCCTGACAGTGGGCCAAATGATTAGTGATTATATCCACTGATAGGTGTTCTAAATTTTCACCAAAAAAAAATGCTTTCTCTCCCAAGACACTTTCTGAAGATTGTACAGTGTCTCACTTCCTAGAGACTATATAATCTATTTCATAGTGTATCATGATAAACTTACTGAAAGCTCCTCACCCTACCTGCTAAATAGGCTACACGGGTGGTCAGGTAGTCTGTTTTAAAACAACATGCAATAAAACAACCACTAATGGATAAAGAAGAAAGGTTTTTCATGCCAGAACCATGCTAACTAAAACAAATGTAGCTTAGATGACCAAACTTTTGCAAGAGAGAGAGAGAGAGAGAGAGAGCGAGAGAGAGCGAGAGAGAGCGAGCGAGAGCGAGAGAGAGAGAGAGAGAGAGAGAGATGTTTAAATGACAACATTTTATACTTCTTATATATTTGTGATGTTGATAAATTTCTGAGCAATTTTAAAATTGAAGAATCAATGTGAAAGTGTGATCCAATATAGGATTTCCAGGGGCTCACAAAGCTAGTGTGTACCTCCAGAGTTAGCAGTGTTTAGCAGAAAAGAAATGAATCTCCTTTTGAAAAAGGAACACCAATCTATTGCAGGTACTATTTTCAGAAGATCTAGTAACTATTCCTTACATCTAGGTGAACTGAGACATTAAGTGACCCAGCATCACATCTACAGTAGTAATAAATTTATGTTACATGAGCCACTAGTCTATCTCATCTACCTAGATGTTTAGCCACTATCTTATACATTATATACTTCTAAAATCTTATACATTATATACTTCTAAACTTAATAATAATGCCAATAAAGATTTTTACATCCTTTCTCAACCTAGTATCGGTTTAATGTTTGATTTGGATAGTTCTGGAAATCCAGACATTAGCATGCCTTGTTTGAAAATGTATCTAACAACTGGATTGCTCTTTTTAATGCCAGCTTATCAGTAATAACAAGGAGTGAAAATTATTTTACAGCTGAGTAGACTGAGACAAATAATGTAACTGGATTAACGGCATAGCTTAATACCTGGTTTTGGACCCATAAACTAGCACCTTAATCACTAAAGCAACTTTATTTCAGCTGTGGTGCCTAGGCATGTTCATATGCAGCCAACAGTAACAAAGAGTACCACTGTATTGTTAGATTTACAACACTAACATATAATAAGCTTGATCAAGTAGAAAATATACCTATAAAAAGTTCTGGAAGTGAATTAATTAGGGTCTCACATTAAGATATATAACTTAGAAGTGCTGTCATTGAAAAATGTTTAAATTCTACCAACTTGGATTCCTTATGTTTATCAATGAGTTGGAACTGAAATACTATAGTATTACTAAACTAATGACTTTCCGTTGATAAAGATGGCAAATATCATGATAATACTATGATTTATTAGTTCCATTTAAATTTCCATTCTTTTTCAGTTGAGTCATATTTCGGTTTATGCTTATTCTTCATCTGGTTACAAGACTTCAGTTTATTATCATTGACTTCTTCAGTCTTCTTCCGATTCTTAGTATTGATTGTTGTCACAAGGGCTCTCCTAGCAAGATAATTATAATTTGCTCCCTACTGCATTTATACATCATTACTGACACCAGGTGTCAGATAGTATTACATGGGGCAGGGGTCTCAGAGAGAAAGAATGACCCTATAATCTATATCATTATGAGAAAACATGATACATACTCACTAGGAACAATGAAAATAAAACATATCCCCAAAAATTCAAACTTCTCATAATTCTATTTTGTCTATAGTTAACATATGAATTGCTTGACCTTAGCTGTGATGGCTAAAACAAACTAAAGAGCTAAAAATATATTAAGAGAAAAGAATTAAGAAATTGTGATGTTCACATCCTAAGTGAATTAGCAATATTAGTGAAGTGGTTCCAACTAGAAATTTAAACCAAGACATGGACTCAGTTCATGAAGAAGTTACTGCCATCCCACAGAGCCAACAGCTGAGATAATAATGGCATTTATAACACTAGCTTTATAGCCATTATCCCTTGATGTATTGAATAAACAAAGAATAGTTAATAGATAAATAACTGCCTAGCTTGTGTTCAGACTATGAATTTAATAAATGATAAAAATTAATAAATTTTATTTATAACAAGAAGTTTATTTATAATGTTTATAAAGAAGGGTTTATATTGAAAATAAATAGCTTGGCAAAGGATAAAGCAACAAAATCTATGAAATAAATTACAAGGAAAATTAAATGAATTTGAATGACAAAAAAAATTAGGCCAGAAACAAAAGTGTAAAATAAGCTAATAAACACAACTGTGTGTATTAAATAAATTTGGACATGCACACATACACACTAAAAGCAAAAAAAGAAAAGTAACAAAAGAAAAATCACTAAAAAACACATGAAATATTGATAGATAAGCAACAACAAATAGAATTTTAAAATGCAAAGCAAATCAAATTACAACAGAAAAACTTACACAAAAAAGAAAAAAAAACAAAGCAAATGTATTAAAATGATGCATTTTTTACAAATTAAACTGAACTACATCATACAATTGAAAACTCTTGGAATATCTTAGCTGATATCGCAACCTTTCTATATGATTGAAAAGAAAAAGGTTTCGATAATTTGTAAACCTGCAAGAAGAATCAAAAGCAATACAGAGGCCTCAGAGAAATATTTTTCTAAAATTCCACCATGTTTTTTGTTTTTTTTTGTCTCCCATGCTGCTAAAAGTTTAAAAGAATTGGATTGACAGAGAATGTGAACAAAAGTAAAAGAGAAAACATCCATTTTACATACATACATACACACTACAGGTAATTCTTGAAATACAAAGAAAATTTGGAAGACAGTTATCCAATAAATCAAGATAATTTAACCTGATTTAGAAATATCAAGTACTTTATACATATATATACATCATCATCATCGTTTTACGTCCGTTTTCCATGCTGGCATGGGTTGGACGGGTGATTTCGACCCGCATCGATTTCGCATTGGAGTCACCACTCTCCCAGACGGGTCGGCGGCCCACGTCTTGCTCGTGTTTCATTTGG